>JAHWFP010044868.1:43728-71157 GCA_023313725.1 Lithobius niger | reverse complement strand
CATAATGGCCTTATGTTGACTCAATGATGCTTAAATTCCTGCAGGTATGGAATTGTGCACCAAAATTGGCGATGCAGGAAGATCCAATATTAAAACTATCGATTTACCCAATATCACCCCTTTACTGGAGAAATATGGGATTCTATGATCGGAAATAACACGTAATGGTCTTATGTTGGCTTAGTGGTGCTTAAATTTCCACAGGTACACAATTATGTACCAGTATTGGTGACACAATGAAATCCAATATTAAAACTATCGATTTAACCAATATCACCCCTTTATTGGAAAAATATAGGATTCCGTGATAATAATAACACATTATAGTCTTATGCCGGCTTAGTTATGTATTTGGGATCACATGAAAGGCATTGAGGTGTAGTAACAGGAAATGCCGGTGACATTGGCTATTCATCGAACATTTTGATATATCCGAGGTGGCGTCACGATGGCGGCTCATATCTTTGAAATTCTTATATGAGATTCATTTTGGGGTATAGTTCTGTTTCAATTTCGTAAAAAAGGTATTGTTGTTCTACAATAGGACTGCCTGGTGACATTGGCCACCTATTTAGCTTTTTCATATTTCAACGATGGCGGCCGAGATCTTTAAAATTCTCGTATTATGCTTATTGGGATATCTTTGGTATTAAATTATATGGTTTTAAGGGGATGGTGACCCCGAATATGTGCTTAAAAGAGGGGAGGGGGCAACATTTCTAGAATGAGCTAGCCACCATGGCTGCGAAAAGATATACCGAGATCATAAATGGTTGCCAAAATTTTTTTTCACTTGCAGCATTTAAACTGTTATGTGATTGAAAAGAAACCGATTACAGACTATGTTTCGAATAAAATTTCCTTCAAGGAAGGTCCAATACATATTTGGCGTAAAAATTCTGGGCCAAATTCATCACTTAATTCTTACTGTACGGTACTACGTAATTTCTGTATTATTTACATAGAACAGCCTTTTATGCGTGTTATAATTCCTGACATTAACCTGCTGCAATGATATTTCTAATTCCCCCAAAGTCGGAAAATGTGAAATTAAGTAAATTTGCTGACGACGGTAAATTACATTCAACTCTAAAGACAACATTCAAAATCTTATACCCTGCTAAATGAACTTGGCGTGCTAAAAAATTGGTGAAATTCATGGCAGCTGACAGTAAAGGTAAGGTTTTTCACACTAGTAATAAAAACCCGTTGAATGAGTACTTAATATCAGGATCAAATTTGCAACATCTTACCATAGTAAAAATCTGGGTGTGTGGTTTACTTCCGATCTTAAATCAACTGATCACTGTAATGCTGTTATTAAATTAACCACGCAACGTGCTGCAATAATCGGCACTGTTTTACTTCGAGAGATGTCTCAACACTGATCTAGGCCTTTAAGGTATACGTATGCCCTATTATTGAATATGCAAGCCCTGTCTGGTCACCATTCCTTCGGGGGGGGGGGGGGGGCGCATAGATTGGCTTGAAAGAGTCCAGCAAAAATTCACTAAATCCCTCCAGGGGTTTCGTCATAACTCGTATGAGACAAGATTAAAAATGCTCAACGTGGATTCATTAGAATTATGGCACGTGAAGGCAGACTTGGCATTTGCATACTGTCTACTACACAGTTTATTGAATTAAAAACCATCACGTTTTTTTTTTAAATTAGAAATGAGGGTAGAACGAGGGGTCACCCTTCGAAACTGCTTAAAAAAACTATTTAGACTAAACTGCAGATACTTTGCAAACCGAGCGATAAGCATGTGGACTGCATGACGTTGTTATGGCTCCATACATTCAATGCTTCAAGACATGGCTAAGGCTAAACAAATGTGATTTATTATCTTTATTACAATTTAACTGGCAACAAGATTTCTCTGTATACCTACTCCTCTTGCGTAATTGTGTATGACCTTGCATGATAATTCGTGTGCTGGTATAAGTGGTTTAACAAAATTCCACCAGTACCCTTTTGTTGTTATCTGGCAAATAAACCTATCATATCATATATCGTATTTGATATACAGCTGTAATTAGGCGTAAATAAGAAATAGGATTTTTTTTCCAACTACGGTAATAAAAATGCTTTATCCCAATTCGGGGCCACTCTACAGCTGTTTCTGTATGCTGTAGCACCGAAATTAGGCCAGTATTCATGACTACTGCTATGGCAGTTATTTTTAAGATAAATGGGTGTAATTATGCTTAGATAAACGGTGGAAATGTATATTTTCCAACAAGTGTTTTTGAAAATAATTTAACGTAGTTAGGAGCTACGTTAGGGTTGTTTCTCTGTGTTGTAGCACCTTGCTTGCTTCTACTCACCTTAAGTTACAACTTTAAACGGCTGCAGTGGTGGTTATTATTAAGATACATGGGTGTAATTAGGCTTAGATAATATGTGGAGATGTATAATTCCAACAAGAGTAATGAATATGATTTATCGTAATCATTAGGAGCTAAGCTACAGCTGTTTCTCCATGCTGCAGCACCGAGGCTTTTACTTCTGCAAGTTACATCTTTAAATGGCTACAGTGGTAATTCTGATTAAGACAAATGGGTGTAATTATCCTTATGTAAAAGATGGAGATGTATATTTTCCAACAAGAGTAATACAAATTATTTATCGTAAAAGGAGCTAAGCCACGGCTGTTTCACTGTGCCGTGGCGTCGGGCTTTCTGCTTCTATTCACTGCAAGTAACCTCTTCAAATGGCTGCAGTGGCAGTTCTAATTAAGATACGTGAGTATAATTAGGCTTAGATGAAAGGTGGCATTGTATATTTTCCAACAAGAGTAATAACAATTATTTATCGTAATTGGGAGCATATCTACACATGTTTCTGTATTCCACAGCACCATAACTTCTGCTTCTTTCATTGTACATCTTTAAACGGCCACAGTGGCAGTTCTAATCAATATAAATTGGTGTAATTAGGCTTAGATGAAAGGTGGAGATCTTCATTTTCCAACAAGGGTAAAGTACATCCAGTTACCTTAATTAGAGCTGCCACTGCAGAAGTTTAAAGACATAACTTGAGGTGAATAAAATCAGAAAGCACAGTGCTACAGCATAGAGAAGCCGGCACAGCTTAGCCCCTAATTATGATAATAATTTTTATGACTTGTTGGAAAAATATACATCTCCACCTATCAACTAAGCTTAATTGCATCCAGGTATCTCAATTAGAACTGCCAATGCAGCAGTTTAAATGTTGAAATTAATGAATATGAAAAAGTTAGAAGGTGCAGCACACACAAGCAGCTGGACATTTACCCCGAATTGGGACATAGCATTTTTATTACCAAAGTAGGAAAAGACACAGCTTCACCATATATTTAACTAGCGGAAGCCCGTGCTACGCACGGGTGGTGTTTGATGGACCGTTAAAAACACTGGGACGATTTCCTTCCTCATGTGTTTGTTACGGAATGCCTGTATCCCGTCTATGTGTTTTTGCGTACCGTGGCTAGGAAAGGGTGTTTTTCGTTTGCTTCACTGCCTCATTCAGCGTATCCCTTGTTCCGGAGTCCATCCACTTACATTACATATGACATATGATTCTTTCCTGCAAAAATGGTTGGAATACGCGTTTGTACATGTGAAATAAATAAATACGCCTTTGTGCATGTGAAATAATAAATACGCCTTTGTACACCGGAAATAAGTAAATAGGCATTGGAGACATTGTAAGGGAGAATTAAACAAACGAAGCTTCAACAATCAGCAAGAGGGCGAGCAGGCTCATTCTTCCGGCGGTAGCAAAGAAAAAGGGCGCGACCGACAATGAAAACGGATATGTGCTGTATCAATTACTTGCGGCCGTCTTGTGGCGGGCGTTTTGTGGCCGTCTCGTTGCCGTCCATCCTACGCGACAACTCGACAGCAAGAGGGCGAGCGGGCTCATCCGACAATGAAAACGGATATGTGCTCTATCAATTACTTGCGGCCGTCTTGTGGCGGCCGTCTTGTGGCCGTCTCGTTGCCGTCCATCCTACGCGACAACTCGATTTTATTAATAAAGATCCTGTATATCGTACTTTGAAATGCAATTGTAGCTGTAATACATTCTACATATGTAATATTGTATGTAAATAGTGCAGACTACTTCCATGACGAAAGTCACGCAACGACAATGAGACTGGTGTTCGATTACAACAATGGTTCAACAGTAATTCTGCTCCCATGGCTGATGGTAAGTAACTATTGTTTATCTCTCAGCCCTCTTGTAACAAAACAAGGATGCAGGAACACAACAATGAACGAGGGGCTGTGAGAGGTGCTAACTAGAAAAGTTTGACTTAGAAAATGTTGGGTCATCAGTTTTTTTGTGGACCACCCTGTACAACGATGCAGGACACAACAATGAACTTGGGCTGTTCTCTGCACCGGTCTGAGCACTCGATTTCTCAGCACTCGATTATTTTTTTAACGAAACCCGTGTTACACGTCCCAATGTGTAAATTTAATTTACTTTCTAAACGACAAGTTATTTTTCACCATAATAAATACTGAAGACGGGCAATATCGGTAACATTTCAAGCATTAAAATTCATTACAATATGACACCCATCGTGAAAATGTAAAGTTGCTTCTTTAAAACTCTGTTTAAAATCTGTAGTTTCGGCGGTACATTTTTTGTTTGCTTGTGGAGATGGTTACTTTCCATGGAAAATGTCGGACGCACCGACAAGGGTGCCCGCTGAAAGCAAACAAAAAACAAAGGGGGGGGGGCTAGATTTTCTTCATGATTCTGTCTACCGAAAGGGGAAGGGGGGGGGGGGAGCGGCTTCAGCCCCAATGTACCGACTTCCGAAGCAACCATCTCCAACATTATATTACGTAGTCTCTTTTCTATACGTAAAAGTAAACGTTTTTCCTCCTTTCTGCCTTGCATTGTTGGACTACTCCGTGCCCCATCATTGTTGGAGTCGAGTGCTTCTTCATTGTCGGGCAGAGATGCGAACATCGGTAGATTAATAAGTTATCGCCTACTTCCCTCCTGCAAAACATCGCTCGGACCTGCGGCCCTCGACATTGTTAGGTTCTCAGCACTCGGGAATGAAGTGATACCCTATATCTTCAACTGTGTGTACAAGACACTTAATTACCACAGTTTGCCTGCTCGGATGCAACAAAACACTCCTCGGCTTCACCTCGGTGGTTATTGGTGCATCCACTCGGAGGTACAAATACCCCATTCTCCTCATTATTGGTGCAAACAGTGTAATAACCATTACTTATCTGTCAACAGTATTGTAGCAGCCATGATCGTTTTTTTCTCCAGATTCGTTATTGAAGAACTAGTAATTTAGGTTCGGTTTCGACAGAATAGTCAGGGACGTCAGGATGCTATTATTTGATGGGCTATAAGTGAATCAGAATTTTGCGGACTTCGAGCCGAATCTACCGATTGTGTTGTGGCTTTGTTTCTATTGAAACGGCCAATTGAACTGTATGCATTCATTTCAATAGCCAAAAAACGTCGGCAACTTCGTAAAAAAGGGTTATGATTAAAGTCTATAATAATATAATAATAATAAAAATTTAACCACACGAGTGGTTGGGAGCTAGAAGGGTTTAGAAGCCACTTGTACTAGTCCAAGTAATGGTGTAAGGATTGTACGATTTAAAATGTTAATCAAGGTTTAAAAACAAAATCAGGCCTCTTCAGAAATTTCGGAGATGAGTCCCACCCAATAAAAACTAAAACGACTACCCTTACACTGAAAAAGCCCTTCCTGCAATCCAGCCTCGCAGACTGAACGGCAAATTTGTGCGCATGACCTCTAGTGGCCGAGTAGGGGCAGGGTCGAAAAACGGATTAGTGTAAAGCCATGAACAATTTTGAAGGTCAGAATGAGATCGGCACGTAGCCTGCATAATTCAAGAGATTCGAGTCCAACACGGGACAATCTCGTGTCATAAGGAAGCGTCCGCATACCAGGTAAGTTTTTAGTAAATTTGTGCTGGGCAGATTCCAGCTTGTCAATGTCACCTACCAGTGATGGTGACCACACCGGGCAGGCATACTCGAGAAGCGGTCTCACGAACACTTTAAAGGCCCAAGCTTTGATTTTCTCATTTCCAGAAGTAAAGCAGCGGTTGACAATAGCGAGTCTCCTAAATGCTTTAGCCATAATTTGGGTACAGAGGAAGGTTATAAGTTAGAGGTCAGGCAGACCCCCAGGTCGTTACCTTTAACAATGGATGGAAGTGGGTGATCGTTCAAGTAATAATTATCTGTGGTTGGGTGATGACCTACACTGAAAGCCTGGCATTTGAGAATAACTCCACTTTGAAACATGGTTGATTGCTACCTGTAGTGAGCTAGAGTCGTGTTCCTGGTCAACAATGTGCGCACCCAGTTTGAGGTCGTCAGCTAATTTGAACTGGTGTGCTGTCTGTGAGACTGACACTAAGTTATTTAAATAAATCACGAAAAGAATGGGTCCAATGGTAATGCGGGACGTTGGGCGAGTGCGAATTAAGTACTCTGCAGCCGTACGTTTCGAGTTGTTGAACAATGTAAGTGTGAGTGTCTGAAGTAACATTGTTTCACTTTACGTATTGAAATGTACACGGATGGGGTGCAGTACCCCTCTACGTTTCCCTGTAAAACTATCCTTGAGGATCGCAGTTCAATTCTGGAGCGTTATTCTTTGGTTATAGAGATTTAGTTTCATGATAATTTAGTTGTGGGGCAGAAACAGTGGGACACTGTTCATCTAATAAATAATTTCTCAATCCTAGTGGCGCAAGACCCGTAGAGGAACATCCGGACTGAGTCGAGTGCAGATATACAAGGATCAGCCCGTATTTTGGGGCACTTGCTCACGCCCCCCCCCCCCCAAAAAAAAAACTCTTTATTTCGAGTAACTCTTTGGCAGACAAATCACGAAGAAAAAACTTAAAAATAGAGGATGTTCGAGGAACTCTATCAAGATTCAAGAGTTTCCAGTCCAAAGGCAAATAAAAACAGTTGTAACCAGGGTTGTTATGATTATAATTAAGTGATTATAATCATTGATTATTAATAAACAAAAACGGAACGTTAAATGTTTAGAGTAAGGATCTAAAAGTCAAAACCTAGAAGGAACACGGACAAGCTTTGACAGTTAGGGTCTAGGTGTAAAATTTTGTCAGTACGAGGCTGGAAAGCATTAGACCCTTACTACCCGGTGGTTAGATTAGTTCTAGTCTCTTCGGACTGAACGTGTGTATGAACGGTTGTAGCAGGTTTTCTTTGTTCTTAGAATATTGTTTTGGAACTTTAATAACACAATTTTCTTGTGAAGTTTGGCATTTTGTCTTTTGATGCTTTAGAATTTTTATTATATTTCGTAAATTTATGGTAGAGGATTACCATAATGCTGTTTGCTACGAATATGCTGGCATGTTACTAAATTGAAAAATAATTTTCAACGTAAAGCAAAGCAGGAAACGTATAACCATACTACCACTTGATCATCACATGGGTCATTGTAGGATGATTTCCAGTTTTTCATGAAAATGTATTTATTGCTGACCACCGGGTAGTAAGGGTCTAATGCTTTCCAGCCTCGTACTGACAAAATTTTACACCTAGACCCTAACTGTCAAAGCTTGTCCGTGTTCCTTCTAGGTTTTGACTTTTAGATCCTTACTCTAAACATTTAACGTTCCGTTTTTGTTTATTAATTCGTGTTACTTTTAGAATTGCAGCTAAACTGTAAAACAGTGCAGTTGGCGGTCACAGCTGATAGTTTAACACAAGAGACCCTAGGCTGACCCTCACTAATCTAGCTATCGCCAATGTTAACAATAGAAACAAATCCTTTAATCTTCAGTCTATGTCTCGCAGCTGATGTTTGCTAATTGGTATTGTTGCATAATAACAATGTTTAAAACAATGTAAAACAATCAATCTGGTGGTTTAGAGCTCCGTAACCCCTGAACCACTTGACCAATTAGAAAAGGCCTTATGAAAAGGGCACATCTACAGAGCAATACCTGTAAAATGAGCTAAGAACCAGCTTTATAGGACAAATGGTTTGACCTGTAGAGAGGACAGACGAAAGTATCCCCAGAACAACAACAACAAGAAGAAGCTGAACAAGAAGTTGTCTATTTGGCCCTTGTCTGCATCTCGGGTTTGGCTGGACCGAATTTCACAATTTTTGGACTGCAGACAGGCCTTTACTAGTCAAGGCTAGATTCCAAATTTGGTTTAAATATGTTTACTTTTGACGGAGTTATAAGCTCTCAAAGTTGAGAGTTTAACACAGAGGTCCTATGTCGACCCTTACTAACACTGGCTATCGCCAGTGTTAATAATCATTTGATTAAAATTGAAATTCACCTGATTATAATCAAGAACCAGGTTGTCACAAATCTGTTGATATACAAGTACAAAAAAAAAACTTTAAAACAACCCAAAATAAAAAACACTGCTCTTGAAACTTCTGCAGCCAAGAACGTATATGTCTTCTATTTTTTTGGCCTAATCCATAGGAACTAGGACTAGGAACAACTAAAGTAGGAAATTAATGGCAACATTCAAACCCTTAAATTCAGGGAAAAAAACTGAAGGACTTTACAACTTATACTTCTAGGCGGCAACTGAAGCTGGTTACTGTGTTCATTTAATCGGCTCATATGTGAGGAATGTGCCAGTGTGCCATAACACTTACACCGACTTTACTAAGTATTATTACTGTAATACTTTTAAACATTTAATCACGTTTTAAACATTTAATGAGATGTATAAGTAGGCCCCTATTGGCATTTTGGCAGTCGCAATTGCCGAGTATGAAATAGAGGAAACGCGAGCAAGTTTAACTGTGTCATAATTATTGTTGTATTTTTATGTGTTATTAAAATCCGATTAATTCGATTATTTTAACCAACCCTGGTTGTAACCCTTTTATATTTCAATATTTCATGCACGTTGCTTAATTTAAAAGGAAGTATTAGGGGATGGGGATGAATGTGAAGGGACAAATTTTTTTTTTCTTTGGGTTCCCAAACAAAATTGGTATAGCCTTGAGGCCATGACGAAAAAAAAAAGAGGTCTTTATGAGAGCGCCGCAGTGTTTGTGTTCACAAAACTTTGTCGTCGGTTAGGATGATTTATAAATTTGAATAGGTATTCTTCTCTCTCTTCATCCGCCTCATCCCACCCTAGCCAACCCGATTCAGTCCTCTGGTACTGCTTGCATTTAGTCAGTTCGCCCAAAGAACGAAATAGCATGCGAACTCTAAAAAAAGAACGGCCAAGTGGGTCATTGAAACGTTGTCACTTTTTGTTGCAAGTTGAGATTTAGAAGGATGCGGCCACAAGTGAAGAGAAGACAATTGCAAGCATCCTCCGCTTGGGGGACAACCGGGTTATTTTAAAACCTTATTATTTTTTGCTCGTAGCCTTAACTTGGTGTTTTTCTTGCGTTCTTATCGTAGTTCTTGTAAGTGGACAACGTTTCAGGGTTGCTGTCGGAAGTACCAGCTTTTTTTCTCATTCCCACTTTTTATTTTTTCACATTTTGCACATACCTGCTTTTCATTTTTTTTACATTTTTCGCATACCTGCTTTTTATTTTTTCACATTTTTCACGTACCTTCTTTCATTTTCGTATCTCCATTTCTTATTTTCATATGTCACACCATTTTCTCATTTCTTTAATAAAAATTTATCTTTTCCAGTAACCATTGTAATTTCTCTGTAATTTCACTCAAGAGAGTGAAAGTGACAAAGTGACTCCGCCCGTAAACCAACCAATTTTCTTTTGTGTGTTCTAACCACGGGCATGCCTACGTAATTCTGGGACAAAAATTAGGGTGGATAATTTCATTGGCTTTACTTTGTTTGTGCGTTTTGCCATTTTTTCACACCAATACTCGTATTTTTCACATTTTATCACATTTTTCACATATTATTTTACCACTGACAAATTTTCACATTTTTCACATT
This sequence comes from Lithobius niger, assembly GCA_023313725.1. NCBI lineage: Eukaryota > Metazoa > Arthropoda > Chilopoda > Lithobiomorpha > Lithobiidae > Lithobius > Lithobius niger. Next base: position 61,202 of record JAHWFP010044868.1, on the reverse strand, counting down.
TTTTCACACCGGCAGCATCCCTGCGTTTGTTGGGAGTTGGGGACTGTGCCTCTCTGCTCCCATAATTCCGTAGAAAAAAAACTTTCTTGCTGCCCCTTCCCCCCCCCCTCCCCCACCACCCCATGAGCAAAGCCCTTGATCCATAATTCAGTTAAATGGATTCTTGAAGTGACGTCCAAATAATTTGTCGCTGCCAAACGTCGATTGTCGTTGTGTCTGTAGGCCATTTTGGGGTGTCTCACTAGTAAGAGTTTGGGCGATTTTTACGATACATGCATGTTTTTAAAGTTTTGTTTCTGTCGATATTAACACGGATATTAACTTCTTTTCCACGACTTTTTTTCACAAAAACTATTTCTCGTTTTTTTTTCTTTTCCCACAATCTCCCTCCTTCTCCCCACCGAGATTATTTTACGAAGATTTTTTTATATTTTTTTCCCACACTTTTCTTCCTCGTATTCATTTTCCCTCATATTTTTCTTATCGTGCGTTAGGGCGCATTTCGGCAGAGCTCTGGCAACTAGAAGATAGTTGTGAATTGTAGCACGGTGGTTAAAGTGAACACAACTAACTACGACAACTTTTGATTAAATTCTGGCAGTAGTATCAAGCCGTGACAATAGCCTAAGACAAAGAAATACTTCGAAGACGTATAGGATCTTACCCGTTTCCCGAGTGCTGAGCTCTAACAATAACGAGGGCGCGCAGGGCCCGAGGTATTGTTGGGTTCAGCATGAGGGAACGGGTAAGATCCTATTTCTCAACCGCTTTCGCCTTCTCCGCGCGACCCGTCATTGTTACCACGCGTTGACTTATTGTTGCATTTGAACTAGTGCTAACAATAGTTAAGCGGCGTACAAACATTTTAGTGAAGATATGATGGTGGCAGCTTCTGATGTTTTGCACGGCAACCAAACCACTGACAAAACAAGATAAATGCAGCGAATTTGATGATGAACAATTAAAGCAAACATTCATGGTGCCACATTGCATTTCCTACAACTGTGTTATGTTGTGATGAATTTTAATTCTTGCATTACGAAAGTTTCGTAGTCTCTTTTTTTTTAGGTTGCAGCGCATTTCTGAATTTTAATAATTCTTGAATACGAAAGCTTCGTACTCTGCTTTTTATTTTGGTTGTTGGATGTATTTGATCTGTGTTTAATCATCATTGATAAAATTACGAAAGGAGATTCGTGTTGTTGGCGTTTATGCCGTATTTGTTACAGATGTAAAATAAAAAAGGAAAGCAGTGCTGAGATATCCCAGCACCCAAACCGAAAACCATTGTTGCGATCCTACACTGTTCCATTGTTAAAAGAGTGCGGAGAATAAGAAAGCGGTTGAGAAGCAATTTTCCAGGTCGCGTCTGAACTACTGGCTGTACCAAAATCATGTACCCATTGTTGAGCTCTTGTTTTGTTTGAAAGCAACAATGACCACGCTTTCAACAATGCCCTGTCCAGAATGAGGCGTTAGGTATATGAGAGATGGTGTACGGTACTCCAAACCGTAGCATGGTTTTAACTTGTAAACACATTCTTTTGTTCGTTTTTTGATAAATTCGATAAATTGTTTTTGCTGTCGTTGGTGGAACATTACACAGTTGCATTGTGGTGCTTAGGAACCCGTGCACTTCCACAGCCGTGTCACTAATGTCTCATTCTAGAAAAAATATTGTTGCAAGCGTGGTCATTGTTGTTTTCAAACTAGGCAGAATCAACAATGGGTACATAATTTAGGGTCCCCCTGTATTATCGATTGTTTCTTTAAGAGCTAAGCCAAAATAGGTGTTACAATATTTAGGACTAGTTGTGCCCCTGTGTAACATACGCCGGTCTAGCTGATTACCGCTGATTCAACTCGGCTCTAATAGTCAGCAATATTGCAGCAATAGTGTTTGTTTCTAATTGTTAGAGCGCGCACACCCGTTTCATTGTCGGCTGCTCTCCCTTTTTTTTTGCTACCGTGGCAAGAATGAGCCCGCTCGCCCTCTTGCTGATTGTAGAAGCTTCGTTTGTTTAATCCTCCCTAACAATGCCTCCATCAAGGCTGCTCCTAAGCGAAATATATAAATAGATATAGATGTTACAATTTAGTAATAGATATCCGTGAAGTAGACCCGGTTATCACGAAATAATTGATCGTCTGCGAGAAACGGAACAGTCCAAATATCGAGGGGTTGGGGAAATCGGACGAACGCGATTAGCGCGAGCAGGGCTCCCACGCCAAAATCGCAAATTTTCTTTTAAATTTTATGACAAAATGGATCCAAATTTTATGAAAAATCGGCTTCTTGCTTTCTCTTTTAACCAACTTAAGGATATTTTTAAAGTTTAACCCGCTTTTTCGTTTTTAATACTTGGTGTTGGTTGACTTGGGTGGGTGAGTGGTAGGCCAAAATGAAAATGTGACATAATTTTTCACGACACTGGTTCTGAAAAAAGTTTCGAGCCTTTCCCTGGCCTAATGTCCAAAATAATCTGACTCGCCCCCTCACACCGAAGTAAGCGTTACGTTCGACTACTCAATCTACCTGTGGATGATATTCTACACCCCAATTGTTTTCAAATGTTTGGAAAGTGTCACATTTTCAATGAAAGGAAAGACTGGTTTAACACACGTTCTTGAAAACATCCAAAGATGAGTTTGTATTCCAGACTTTTTGTGTAGAAATGGACAACGGAAGTTAAGTCTTCAAAACTGAATACCGGCAATCAGCGATTACTGTGACATCTGAACGATATTGTAAGCAGGGAAAACTACACAATGTCACAATCTGAAGAACTACTATTCCTCTTGAATTTTTGGTGGTTTAAGCTGTGTAAAGGATGTTAAATACATATCTGTTGTTCCGACCACCTTCATCAGAAGAGTAAAAACAAATTACACAGTTTGAACGTCACATCAGTGTCAGTGCCATTCAGATCAGCCACGTCTACTCGTGTACCACTGATCTGTCTTTGGTAGTTGAGTTGTTTTTCCCCCACTGGCGGTTGAGGTCGGAGGAGAAGTTAGATGCAACCAGTTGTCCTATTTTCTCATAGGCAGGGCCGGACCTGGAGATGTTCATGGGTGGGCGAGACTAAGCGTATAAACTCCTGGTGCAGATCAAGGAACACCAAGGAGAGGTGAAAAAGAGGATAACCATGTATCTGAAAGCTAAACCTGGGCACGTCACCAGTTGGGAAGTTGCTACAGTTCTCCTTCAATCCAACTCTTCGGTGATGCCCACCTCAGGGGGCTCGAATCCCTAGCCATGAGACATTTTCGAACACACAGGCCTCACTCATGAAAATCTCCAGCCCTGCCTATGGAAAAATAGGACAACTGGCTGCACCGGGTTTCTCTTTCGACCTCAAGTGCCTGAGGAAAAATAACTCAACAACCGAAGACAGATCAGCGGTACATCAGTTGACGCGTCTGATTTGAATGGCACCGACACTGGTGTGATCTTGTAACTGTAATTTGTTTTTGCGCTTCTGATGAAGGTGGTCGGAACAGCAAATGTGTATCCTTTACACAGCTCAAACAACCTACAATTCAAGAGGACTAGTACTTCTTCCAATTGTAACATTGCGTTCTTTTACCTGCTTACAATCTTGTAATCATTTACAAGATTGGGGATGGGAGAGACCTTGTTTCCCAGAAACCAAGGCGATTTTAGAATCTTGAATTCCTTATGAGCCACTCGTTGTGATACTAGTTTGTCCTCTTAGTGTGAATATCTTTACAGCATTTTCTAGAAATTTCCAGTTTTTTACGATATTTATGACACAAAACAAAATTTACGACAATTTTATGACATTTCGATAAAATCAAAGAATTTTATGAATTTTATGACATGTAGGAGCCCTGCGTGAGTTCGATTTTGCTACCCCGAGATTTTTGGACTGTTCCGTTTCGAGCAAAGACCAATTATTTCGGGATAACCGGGTCTACTTCACGGAAATGTGTTTTAATGCTAAGGTGTGACGTCGAGCTAATTTTTTTTTAGATTTTTGTCTGTAAATTTATTTTAGTCAGAGCGAAGGGGATAGACGTTCCGTAATACTGACGTTTGTGTTTTAAGGTAAAACTGTATTTTTTCCTACTTTAATAGTTTACAGAAGATTAGAGTACAACAAGCGCTATTCACTTGAGTCTCGTAGGTTTCTATGGTAGGTGTATTTAGGTGTATTTAAAAGTGTCAGTAGCCTAGGTTTCGTACCGTCGGAACGAAAGGTTGCTGGGTTGGGCCATTCCTGTATGGGTGGGGGCCTAGAATAGTACGAGAGGTTTTTTCGTATTAGTACGGAAAATGTCGCAGGTTGCAAATATGCCTATTTATGCTGGTTGCAATGGCGTGTGCTGGTTGAATTTATGTTGTGTATGGTAGTCTTGCAAAGTCGGTCGTTATATGTCACATGGTGGACCAGGGGTTGTGTAGACCCCGAAAAAAGCGTTAGATTATCAAAAAAGTGTGAGTTATCAAAAAAATCCACGGTGACGTGTGTGGGTTTTCAGAATAATCGCATATAACGACTACACTTTAGCGTGGGGATGTGTTAGCGTGACGTCACCACCGTGCGATAATAGCTGTTAGCTGTGAAATTAGTTTGCGCATACGAAGCTTGAAGCAGTGCAATAACAAAAACACCTTTATGCTTGGAGGGCTGGTAGGCTGGTGGAAATTTTTGAAAATGTGCTTAGTGTTACGTTCATAAGGCATTTTGGGTTAAAAGCTGGGAACAAGTGTTTTTAACCTATTTAGGGTATGGTGAATCCGAATATGCCTGTCCCCAAAAGATATTTTATCAATAACAAGCCGAAAATGCCAAAAAATACCCAAACATTCCCGAAAATGCCTGTAATGACCAAAGTATAAATATTTTGTTAAGAAGATGTATTACAAAAATGTTCAGAATGTCATTCTCGACAAAACATTTCCCATAAATTGGTTTGTAGAAGCAACGGTAGAGCATCAAAAGCAGAAAATAACCCGAAAATGCCCAAAAAATGCTCGAAAATGCCCGAAAATGCATGCAATGACCAAAATATAAATATTTTGTTAAGAAGATGTATTACAATAATATTCAGAATGGCATTCTCGACAAAAAATTACCGTCATTTGGTTCGTAGAAGAACGGTAGACCATCAATAGCAGAAAATAACCATTACACATTGTTGCGGTCAGTGTGATAAACATGTGTGTAGCACTATGTCCAAGTCTCTTAATTTTTAGCTACTGTAGCTACACGAATTAGGTTTGAAACGTTCGAAAGATGTAGTTGATACCTTTCGAATGCTTCAAACTGCACTCATGGTGAAAAGTTACAACCTCGATTGCAATACTATGTTGACCATGGTAGCACATACAGTATAAGGTATAAACTCGGATTCAGCAAACTCTACATATGCTAAAAATGCTGTTATCCTGCTAGTGTAGATGGAGATGGTGAGGAAGAAAACAGCATTGGATATACAATTTTACTTATAGACGAGGTTACAATAAAGGTAATTACAGTATAGATAAATTAAAGTTACCTTTTATATTACATGTGTTACGGAACTCAGGTTAATAGATTCTTGCATGTCATGACATCCTGGGTGTCCGCTCACTTACACACTACGGCACACAGTTTAAACTTGCTACATGTGTATTGCAGTATCTTGCAACCAGTTTTACAATGGCAAGATGGCAAGAGATCATCTCTATGCACGGTTCGTCATCAGTATAGGAACATGGTATCCCTCATCATTCCTCCATCTACAGTCTGATGGCTTTGGAAGCAGTGATTATGCTCAATTTGCAAGCTTCTAGATCATACTCTGATAATGGGCTCATATTGTTGGAATCGCAAAGCATCGTGTGTGGGTAGGGTGTGAGGACGGGGGGTAGCAGCTTCAGGCTTATTGGCGTTGGGGAACAGCATGAAGCAAGCCTTGCTGACTGTGTCCACATGATCTGGCACATTGTATACCTTACAGTAAAATTTCTCCTGTGACTTGCGTTAACTCACCAACTCCAAGACTGCACTGAGTAACTCACTGTGTTCTTTAATACCCAATACATGGTTTTCTTCGAGTAACCAGCTAGGAACGATGTTGTGTCGCACCCGAATAATACGTGGTAGGACAGAAGGCCTTGCTGACCCAAGTTGGAGGAGGTTTGCTGTAAACTTGCCGAATTGGAATAAATCCAGGATGTTTCAAACTACCGGTTTCCATTCAGAGCTCTTTCAAATACATCTGCTCTACGTGCGCAATAACAAGTAAAAGTACATCTGTCTTTAGCCCTGACAACAATGGTCTCAGCGGCACAGTGTATAGCGTGGAGAATTAGATGGGTATCGGCCTCCTGATGCGTTGCTCGTAACATTTCCTCGTTGTGTAGCGGTTTGTTGCTTCTGTCATCTTGTTCGTCCAGGAAGAATAAAGCAGATTTGGCACAGTTTTGATCAGAGGAGCTGATGCAACAAGCTCCCACAGATAAGGGTAATGCACGAGGAGGCCGATACCCGGCTAATTCTCCACACTATACACTGTGACGCAGACACCATTGTTGTCAGGGCTAGCGACACAGATGTATATTTACTTCTTGTTGCCCATGTAGAGCAGATGCAATGCAAAGAGCTCTGGATGGAAACTGGTACTTCTAAACATCTTAGATTTATTCCAATTCAACAAGTTCATAGCAAACTTCCTCCAACTTGGGTCAGCAAGTCCTTCCATCCAACCACGCATTATTCAGATGCGACACGACACCTTTCCTAGCTGGTCTATCGAAGAAAACCATATATGGGGTTTTAGGAACACAGTGAGATACTTAGTGCTGTCTTGGAGTTGGTGAGTTAACACAAGACACATTTTCTGCAATGGAAAAATTTCTCTGTAAGGTGTACAATGTGCCAGACCATGTGGACACAGTCAGCAAGGGGTACTTCATGCTGTTCCCCAAAGCCAATAAGCCTGAAGCACTACCCCTCACCCTCTGCCCACAAACGATGCTTTGCAATGCCATACAACGTGAGCCCATTATCGGAGTAGGGTCTGGGAGTTTGCAAATTATGCATAATCACTTCTTCCAAAGCCATCAGTCTGTGGATGGTGGAATGATGAGGGATACCATGTTCCTATTCTGATGACGAACTGTGCATAGAGATGCTCTCTTGCCATTGTAAAACTGATTGCAAGATATTGAAATGCACATGTCGCAAGTTTAAACTGTGCACCATAGTGTGCAAGTGCACGGACACCCAGGATGCCATGACATGCAAGAATAGACTACCCTGGTTTCCGAACATGTGTAACATAAAAGGCAAACTGTAATTTATCTATATTGTAATTGCCTTTATTGTAAACTCGCCTATAGGTAAAATTGTATATCCAATGCTGTTTTATTCCTCACCATCTCCATCAACACTTGCAGGATAACAGAATTTTTAGCGTATGTAGAGTTTGCTGAATCCGAGTTTATACCTTATACTGTATATGCTACTGTGGTCAACATTGTATTGTGTTAGAGGTTGTAAATTTTTAGAGGTTGTAACTTGAGTGCAGTTTGAAGCATTCGAAAGGTATCAACTATATCTTTCGAACGTTTCAAACCTAATTCGTTTATATACATAGGGTAAAAATTAAGAGACTCAAACATAGTGCTACACACATGTTTACTGTACTGAATGCAATAATGTGTAATGATTATTTTCTGCTTGGACGCCCTACCGTTGCTTATACAAACCAATTGAGGGAGATTTTTTGTAGAGAATGACATTCTGAACATTTTTGTAATACATCTTCTTAACAAAATATTTATATTTTGGTCATTGCAGGCATTTTCAACCATTTTCGGGCATTTTTCGGGCATTTTTCGGCCCGTTATTGACAAAATATCTTTTGGGGACAGGCGGATTCGGATTCAGCATACCCTAGTTAGGTTAAAAACACTTGTTCCCAGCTTTTACCCCAAAATGCCCTACCCTGGTGAATTTCTGTCTACGTCCACCTGTCTATGGGCTTTGATGGCTTTTGTACGTTTGACGCGAGGCAGGTTGAAGTCCGAGGGAGGTGCTCGACATCGGGAACCCTTCTAACTCCATTTCCACGAACGCCTCCATATATTGCCGTCGTTTTTGACGAATACATAGCTAATAATTAATTCCTACATCTTCCCTCCTTCAATAGCTGACTCACTTGCTGCTACTATAATTTTTATGCCTTCGGCCTTTCGCTGTATGACGTCACGGAAGAGTTGTTGTTCACGTATTTAAAAACAGCCCGAGGCTGAACCAGTTGGCAACAGCGTTGGCGTGTTTTTTTCTTTTTTCTTTTGTCGCATGCCTCTGTTTGCGAAGCAACCTGACAACTGCTACATTTAGATGTTCACGCGTGGGGGAATAAATATACTTTTTTTTTTCTGAACTTAATTCAAATTGGTGACTTGATTTTGGTGGAGATTGATAACGGAAAAAAATTCTGTTGTCAAATAGTGGCAACACCACAAGCATCGCAAAGAAAATTTCGTTCACATCTGATGACCGCGTAGGATCATATCGATTTCAGTCGGAATTTTCCGCGCTTTTTTTGTCTCTTAAAGCTGTCGTCGTAGCGCGCCGTACAACAATCGCGCATTTTAAGCTATTAGTTTTACGTAACGAAGTAAGTATATTGCTCTAAGGTTTTACAGGCTAGTTGTCACCAACGGTAAATATAAAGAATCTAACGTGATGCCATCTAGCGGCAGTGATATCGTTAACCTGTACAACTTGCTCCCAGGTGCACGAGGACGTACCAACATTTCACTCAATAATGAAGGACGCATGCGGCTTGTTTTTCTTTAAAAGAAAGAGCGTTGTTCATTCTTTTGCTTGATGCAATTAATTGCTAGATAGTACTAGATGGTGCTAGATTCTCCTGCGTTTCAATCAGTGACAACCTGCTTTCCCGGACTCGCTGCTTCCACATATAGGAAATTTTTCCGTTTTCTAAATTCGGTTCCAGTACTTCCGTGGCAACACCCCCCCCCCCCCCAATTCCAACCCACTAACGTCAAAAAATGTTAAATTAAGTACGCAAAATAATGAAATATATTTTAAGCATACTTATTAGCATACTTAGCGATATTGTAGCGAGCGTTAACCGTTTCCGGTCATCTGCCCGACGTATTTTTTACTCAGTCACTCAAGAATTGAACAGCGTATTCATTCCGAGTACTGCGAATAACAATGTCGAGGGGGGGGGGCTCGATATTGTTAATCTCAGTACGAGGAAAGCAGGTAATAACCTATTTATCACCCAGTCGCCTAACAATTGAAAAGCGCATTCACTGTCATTGTTATTGCAACATCGTCCTTGTTCGTTGAAGGGGAAAATCGGCATTAGTACTCATTTTTGTGTGTAAACATTGTTGCACTCCCAGTCGCAATGTCAATCCAATCGTTCGGCGTCACGGCATCAGAGAGTGGAGTGAGAATGGAGTAGTGGCATCACCGGCCGCTCACTCCACAGCGTTCACTCAACCATCTCTACACCGAAGTATTTGTATGCCATATCAAGAAGAGGCAGGAATCTTGTCCAGGCTCCGCACTGGGCACACACAGTTGCGGGCTCATCTCCTCCAACTGGGGTGGGCCAGGACTCCCCGCTGCGACTGTGGTGAGTCCGACGAAACTGTGTTTCATTTTTTGTTTGAGTGCCCCCGGTGGGCTCCGCAGCGTCGCTTTGTGTGTACTGCAGACTGTGACCCTCTAACTGCAGTTTTGGAAGTTCCCCCTCATGTTCCATGTGACAAAGTTAACATCCGAAAAGTCCTAGGCTTTTGTAAGACAACTGGTAGGTTCAGGGCTGTTGTCCCCTAACTACAACTGCCCCAGCATTGCCTTGCTTGCTCCCCATCGCTGGTGCCTGGTGATTGGGGGTACTGGGATTAGATAGCAGGAGTGTTGTTTTGGTTGGTTTTGTTGGACCGGTTCAGTCATTTGTAGTTATAGTTGTAAGGGGGCCCAGGTTTATGTGTGACCCAGGACTCTTTGAGAACCGGTGTACCCCTGGTTAGTAATAAGTTAGTTTTTAAGATAGAGGAGAGTGTATGGCGTTGGGGCCTTTATTTACTCTCGTAATAATCTTGAACTTGAACTTGAGCAATGTCAAGCTTTCGGAGCAAAAGAACGTCAGCACACATTCGTTCTTTGTTGTGCACGTGCTGGTCCTTTGTCGATCTCAGTACTCCAGGCCTGGGATGTAAACTCAGTACTCCAGGCCTGAGATGAAGGTATCAAGCTTGTTGCATTGTTACAAGCAATGTTGTATAGTACTGAGATCGTTTAAACTGGGTGATAGCACTGCCACCTACAGTAAAGGCCGTATCATCTTTGCCCCAACAATGCTCCGCAAAACGGCGAATCAAATAACGACGCGGCAAGTTTGCCAAGTGGCGTCATCTGTTGACAGAAATTGGAACCCTGGTCGGTTAGTTTGAAATTTCGCCGCTTGGTGTAAAGATGGCAGCACCTAGCAAACTTGCGCTTCCTTCTATGTCAATGGTTGATTTTACTTGCCTAATTTGTCTTGATCTGATCCGGCCTAGGTGGCTGTGGTGATAGGCTACCTTCTTCATTATAGTCTATTTCTGCTGTGGTTTTTGCGGTTATCACCCAGTTTAGACGATCTCAGTACTATACAACAATGCTTTTAACAATGCAAACAGCTTGATACCTTTATCTCAGGCCTGGAGTACTGGGATTTTAATCCCAGGACTGGAGTACTGAGATCGACAAAGGGCCAGCAGCCTCACAACAAAGAACGAATCGTGCTGATGTTCTTTTGCTCAGAAAGCTTGACAATGCGAATGTGCGTTCAACAAGGTTTGCACAAAAAACGAATTCTAATGCCGAGTTTTATTTATTTATTTTATTTACCCTACAGGAGTTTACACGGCCTGGAAGCCACTCACTCCATCTAAAGTGCTAAAAACTAACTTAAAAACTAACTTAAAAACTACACAAAGAAAGTGCCGAGTTTTCCCTTCAGCGAACAAAGACGATGTTGCAATAACAATGACAGTGAATGCGTTTTTCAATTGTTACGCGGCTGGGCCTCGACATTGTTAATCTCAGTACTCGGAAAGCGGATAATAACCTATACGTATTGCTGGTAACTATAAATAAATCAGTAATAACACAGACATTGTCGATCTCAGTCCTTCAGGCCTGGGATGTAATCTTAATCATATCAAAAACCAAAACTGGTAAAAGGGGCCGCCAAGTTCCGAATGGTTCAGCCCTTCAAAGGAGTCATATCAACACACCAAAACATTCGCCAAGTTAATCGCACCGCTTAATAGTTCGAAGGTTAAATGAAAACTAGAACATTGCTGCTTTCGGTAGCAATGTTCAGGTTTTCATTTAACCTTCGAACTATTAAGCGGTGCGATTAACTTGGCGAACGTTTTGGTGTGTTGATATCGCTCCTTTGAAGGGCCGAAGCATTCGGAACTTGGCGGCCCCTTTTACCAGTTTTGGTTTTTGATATGATATCACTCCTTTTTTTTAAATTGTGTATTGGCTCAACTCCACTACTGTGCAGATGTGTACTATAAAGTGCCGCGTCAACAAGAAATTCGTTTTCAACAATTTGCTACTACCTTTTGCCTATAGACCGAACCATTCTCAACTTAGTCACCTCTTTATGGGTTTTTGGTTTGGTTTTAATTTTGTTGTAATTTGTATTACAATATTTAGTTAGTTTTGGTGTGTTGATATCACTCCTTTGAAGGGCCGAACCACTCTCAACTTAGTGGCCTCTTTATCAGTTTTTGGCTTTGTTTATTTTGCTTTGTTTTTACAGTTGGTTTATTTTTCGTGAATTGGACGTGACTAACAAGTTTGTCCATATTTTAAAAAAAGAACTGGGAGGTTATTAAAATTGGACAAAAATCTCTTTCCTTGACCAGAAATTGTATTGACCTAATTGATGATATTACTGTTAATATTTATTTTACAATAGTAGCTGAATATTAATTATGAGATAGTTTCTTACATAATTCAATAGTTTTTAATAAATTCATTTGCTGGTAATATCCTTTTAAAGCTCCTTAAATTTCATTAGCCTGTATGTTTATTAACATAACCATTACATACAATAAAAAACAAATATAATAAATAATATCAATCGTATTAAGTGTTTAAGCCCAGCATGGACCCATTGGGACAAAGTAGGCTACCCTCACAGGATTGCATCCGCAGTCAAGCTTCACCTAAGTATGGGGGAGCCCCTCTCCTCCAAGGTCGGATTTAGCCTTTTATCGCCCCCTTTTGGTGTGCTGCCAAATCTACCCTCATCCCTTCATAATTTATCACAATTACATAGAATTAAGGATTTGGAAATAGCGGCAGACGACTGCTTTCCGTCTGCGGTGCTACTTGCAAAAAAACATGACTGTGTTGTATTGCTGCTATTGCGCTTCTGAAATACGTGAACAACGGTTTCATTACACCTTATTTGAATAGATCTTTTCTTATATGCAAGGCTAAAATGTTTTATTAACGACATAACTTGACTTTGATCCAACCCTCATTTTGATTCATACTTTTGTCAGCAAAAGCACCACCAGCTCATCATGTAAATGGGATAATTTTTGGGCCGTAGTACCACCCCTTACAAAATGCCGCTGTAGGCCCGGGCCTCCTGCTGGCCTATTTAGAAATCCAACCCTGCTCTCCTCTCACTCATACCTGGAGATAATACTGTCAACCAACCTTACCAAACAACACTTTAACAGCCAAACTCGTTATTGATCTCTAATTGGCAACATCTTGAAATTAGTATGGTTATTTTGAAAATATACTTATTATGTTTGGATTTCCTTCAAATTTAGAATGTAGATTAAATAGTTCCTGCAAATTAATATGGTCGCTGATATTCTGAATTGGATACCACCTAGAAATAACAGTGGCCATTTTGAAATTATGCATGTTATTGTCTAATTTACTTTAAATTTAGAACATATAGGTGGAATATGTGATTCATTTAGTAAAGTGCATTCAATGTTTTGGTAGACGTTTTGTGCGTCATTGTATTGTCTTGGTTCGGTGAATTGTGGGTTCTTTTCATTTCACAACGACAAGTAAATAATTTTACTTTATCTCCAAATCTCAAAGTAGCAGGGATTTTAATAAATCAAAAGTTACAAAGGCTATACCTTGGGTATAACGTAATGTTTAACGTTACGTTGGGTAGCCTTGTAAATGGGGACTGACACATGCTTTGACCGTTCTGACTGCACCTCCATGATAAATACAAAAGGACTTAACAAACTTTCAAGTTTGTTTTCATGGTAAACGAGACCTTTATTAAAGTGTCACTATCACCGTATTGAAATGCGAACGAAAATACTGTGGCGCCATCTAGCGGCAATGATATTGTTAATCTTTATAGCTTGCTCCCAGTTGCACGAGGACGAACCAAATTTTTACTCAATAATTAAGGATGTCGTGGCTTGTTTGTTTCGTTAAAAGAAATGCCGTTATGCATTCCTTCGCTTGGTGCAAGCAAGAGCTAGATGGTACTACATAGCGCTAGATGTTGTCAGATTTCGTCTGCTTTCAATCGGTGATAGTGCCACTTTATTCAACAAACGTGCTTTTGAGCTTACTTTGGTTATTTTAGCACGAGCAAGCTGACATGTCTAGGATGGAACATACATCCCTTTTATACTGAAGTTCATATTGAGAATTCCCATTTAAAGGTACATTCCTCCCGGTTGGCTTGTCTGCGTGGCTCACTTTTGGAACATCACTTCGGATGCGTTTAAATGTTGAAAAGGCGTTCATTTTCCTATTTTTCCCATGAAAAGACGTTGTTGCATTCATGCTAACCTATATGTGAAAGTTGCGTGCAGGATGCTCGAATATAGTGAGGAGGTATGGCCTTTTAAGAGTAATCTTTTATTATCTGTCTCTCGCGCTTCACTTCTACTTTTCCATGGCAATCACAAAGTTCATTTTAGCAATGATCTTTGGAAGACGTTTCAAATACTGTGCTTGTTTACAAAACGCAATAAAGTCCTCTGCCAACTCTCCTGGCGGCACTGAAATCCCCTCTCCCCTCCTTCCTCCCCTTTTTCCATTTCTTCCTTTGGGGTGTAGCAGACGCATCCCACCCTCAAACCTTTACGTATGTATGAAAAGAGATAAAAGCAACAATACCTGTTATGTTATGGCCAGTGCCAGTGCAATGGCCAAAATGAAAGAAATTGTTTACAGGGAACACTTTTTCTTTTATTTCTTGCAGAAGTTCTCGAGCATGAAAGTGATGAGCAGGAGATCCGTAAAACCATTATCTTCTGTTGAATCGGATAAGATGCTGTTAATAAAAATACGCAATTATTAAGTGTACCATTGCTATTTTGCGACCAAGGTCCTTGATCGACTTTGTTTTGTTGAGTTTACACTTTCAATACAGTCATATGCAATACACCACAGACTTTACCAGGGACTTGCGAACAGGCGGGGAGGGCTCTAGCCCCTGCCCTCACGGCAAAGTGCCTCTTTTCTGAAAAAAAAGTGCCCTTTTTCGGTGCAGCGGTGTAAAAGAGCCTAAAAAGGAAAAAAAAGACAATTACGGCTAAGAAATTGGTGCAAAGAGGGGCAGAAATGGTTAAAGTCCCAGAAAAAGGGGGTAAAGAGAGGTTAAAACACCGAAAAAAAAAGGCCTCCAGAAAAATGTTTGCCTCTGCCCTCTCGGGAACCTGTGCACGTCCCTGGACTTTATTGTAAATTACTATATGTTACATACCACACGTTCTGTTAATGGGGTTGAGCTACGTAGGCTAGTAGGATAATAGAATACTGAAATAGCCTTGTCAGTACAATAAGATGGAGAAATTAAATTTGTTCAGGATTCAGATTGCTGCAAATTTCGCCGTTTCACATTAGTACGCAACACAAATCAAACACCAATGGAGGTAACAGACATCCAAAACCCCAAAACGAATACCCAATGTTTAAAACGTATTGTTCGTACAGGTAAGTTTCACATTAGCATCGTTTTTGTTTTCTAATGTAAGCCTATAGTTCATATTAAATTAAACTGAAGAAATGATCACCGAATGATCAAGAAATGAACCAACAGTGGTGATCATTGTGATTCTGATGATGCTTAAGCTGATAGAGGCTCTCCCTTTTGAAACAGGGTGTAGACTGCACTCCGTCACCTAATGATGTCCGCATAACCAATCGTCTCCTTCTCGAACCTTAACAGTAGAAGATCTCATATCTGTGCTACTAAAATTTAGTCTTTCACTAACAACATAGTCATAACCTCTAACCAAATAATGTTGAAAATGGTTGATTAAGAACAAGGAGTGAATAGCTCATAAATCCAATGTACCCTATAGCTTCTGACCACATCGCATTGCAACAGTTTGACCAGTATGTAGAATCGTACTAGAATCGTAACATTCTTAGGTCTACAGCATAAACCAACGCACTTACGGACTGAGCTGTTAACACATGAAATTCAGGAATTTATAAAATTCCTTATTAAGTGGAATCATTTTTGTACTGCAAAAATATGCCGACTTGGGAGCTTTTTCCGTTATACGCTAGAATAGAGGCTGAATACTGTTACACAGCAAGACGTTCACTTCCGGCAACTAACCTACCAGCTACGAACATAAGGATCAAGTTGTTTCCCTTATTGCCACTGAGTAAAGGAAGAAACAGGTTTGTATTTGAAAATAAAATATTGTAGGTTTATTAAGGACTGCGTAAAAACAGTTTTCCTTGACTAGAAGTGTATAGTATTAATTAACAACGTTTAAATAATTATATTCAAATACTAGAAATAAGTGGGCGGAAAAAATGTAGAAAAAAAGGACGATGGAAAAAATAATTTTTGACTATTTTTTTCGTGGCGAGTTGCCTTGGCTCGAATGTCACCAAACAGGGTAAGGAGTTTCACCAGGAAACGTTTTTTTTGTTCTTTTAGCTTTTTAATTCGACGTGTCATACGTCGAATTACTGCGGTTGTGGCCAAAAAACGGGTGGAGGCGATTTACGTCAGCGACATCTCCTCAAAAGCCAGACACATTTGTTCAATTCTGATCCGGCGAAATTCAAGTATGTGGGTGGGTCACTTGCAGTGCTCAAGTACAAAAGGTATTATGCTCTACAGAATATACATAAGCCGTTTGAAGTATGATAACCTCTAACGAGGTCCTTAAGCGAAAAACCGTCACCCGATAGTATACGATCTGTGGATGACGTCGGCCAAATGTCATCGTAAAGATGTGCGCTCATACGAAAAATTGCGGCGTGTAACTGCGCATTACGGCAAGTCAGCTCTTCAAATTGCGGTCGGTTAGAGACTATGGGTAGACATCGAGATGGCTCATCTCTTATCGCTAAGTCAATACAAATAAGTCGTCAATTACCTTTGGCGGTAATCTGGATGGTACACCGAATTTTTACGGTGGAATCTGGACGGTACATTGAATGCGAGGCGTGCATAGCCTCGCTGCTTTCCGGGTGCGATATATTACAGTATTTTATTACGCTTATTTGTGGTGTTGTTTCTTATTGAACGAGTAAACAAAGCGAATGATGTCCTATTTTGACAGTGGCGGACTGGCCAGGGAGGGAAGGGCGGAATATTCCTCCTGGCCTCTAATTTTCCGATTATTTTTTAAAAATCCGAAACAGGAAGACTCGCGCAAGTTTTATTGGTTCGATATTAGTTTTACCAACAGATTTAAAATTACAAATAATAATAATAAAGATAATTATAAAATGCTAGTAAAACAAGTACTTTGTATTGTGTAATCTAACAAAAACTGGCCACATGAAATTGCAGTGTTATATTCAATGTGGAATTTGTCATTTTTCGTGTGAATATTTTAACTTTGTTAATAGATCTAAAAAGTGTAAATAAATTTAAAGTAGTCAACCTCACGTACCCTCAGTGCAATATGATTTCTCCAACCCCCCCCCCCCCCCAAATTCCCTGCTGAATTTAATGAAAATATGGTGTTCGAAGATTTTTTAAATGTAAACGTCTGAAGAACAAGTACAAAGGGAACGGGAAACTAAAACAACGAAGCTTTCAGTTTTTTTTTTTTTTTGTAAGAAAACCAATATCAGCGCCTGATGAAAACTTATCTGGTCAGTGACTGCATCGTTGTACACAAGATTCTGGCTCATTTACCGTATCGTAGTAGCAAAAGTTACAAGACAATTTTTTTTAAATATTACGTGCATTTTTCAGTACACCACGCATTCAGATTTGTTAATAGTGTCCTGTTGGTATGTCTGCCGTTACAACTGCATACATCAATTACACATTTTTCTTTATTCTGCCATACAACGCGTCGAATTACTAATGCAGTGTAGTTCATCCTTGTTTTCCTAGATTCGTTTTAGACTCGATCAGCCAGGCAGAGAATGACGTGAGGGTCGTGCTGAACGGAGGGCCAGGAGGACCGGCATCTTAGGAAC
>JAHWFP010044868.1:27458-38728 GCA_023313725.1 Lithobius niger | reverse complement strand
GGTGTAGTTTTTGCTACGAGTCTTTGCCTTGTAATGTAAGCTTATACAGGCGTTTTGTTATTTGAGATTTGTTTTGTATCTGTTAGTGGGTTTATGTTTTAATTCTTTTTCGTGTGAGTGGCTATAATGGACGTTTTTTGTATCTACCCCAAAACAAAACTTGTTTAGGATTCCCGCCAAGGTTTTCGGCCGTGTGAAATCATAATAATCAAACGCCAAGCTCTTTCGTCAAGCCAATATCACCAATTACAGTTCGATGGTTAAATGAAATTTATGAAAATGGCTTACTGCGCAATTTTCAGATTTCATTTAACGTTTGTAGTCTTAGTCAGTGAGATTAGCCTGGCGAAAGAGCTTGGCGTTTGACACCACGACATTACACTGCCGAAGAGCTTGGCGGAAATTCCTAACAAGTTTTGTTTTGGGGTAGATATTAGATGTTTTTGGTTCAAATTGATGAAATCCATTTTTTTTTCCAGCTACTAAGAGAAGGAAACACCAATCTAATTTTTGGTCTATTTTTTTTTTTTTTTTGGCTTTCGCTACATTTTGAGGTCGCCTTTTTTCATGTGATTAGTATTTTTTATTAGTCCTATAGTGTCTCCTTGCAAACGCACGGCTTTATTTAATGTCCAGTTTACTGGCGTTTCTGATTAGCATGATTTGCTTATTGACATAGTTTTGAAACATTGCCCAGAAGCCATCTGTGAAATACCTTTGGGTTACTCTTGATGAGCGGTTGGAATGGAATGCGTACGTTAGTCTGTTGCGTGAGAGAATGAAGGCCCGGTCCTCGATCGTAAGGTGTTGGCACGGGTCGATGAAATGGAGAGGAGAGCCCTGCTCTCAACGTACAGGACGTTTATCAGGTCGATGATTGACTATCATCTACCGTTCTTGTGCACCGCAATGGGACACATTAAGTCACTATCGGTTCCAGTCAATGAATGCTTGACTATCATCTACCGTTCTTGTGCACCGCAATGGGACACATTAAGTCACTGTTGGTTCCAGTCAATGAATGCTTGAGAATTGTCACTGGTCGTCTTATCTGTACTCCTGTCCAGTCTCTCTGGACTGAGTGCAATGAGCTGCCTTGGCACTACCGCTGTGAAGAACTGCTGGTGGTTATGCAGAGAAACCTCAGCAGGGCCAGAACTGACCCCGTTGGGAGGATTCTTGTCTATTATTGCAGTGGAAGTCGTAGAGCACTTGAGGTGCTCGGAGTGGCCAGGCGAGGAGTGCCGCTCTTGCTGCTTGCCTCGGACCACCGACCTCTGGATGTTGCGTGTGTGTACTCAATGAGTCCATGGGTTTGGTGTCCGAAGTTGGTCAAACGTTTCGAGAATACTTGTACAACCTGTAATGTCTAGTGTGATGCGTCCTTTTTGCGGGCATCAAGGAATGGCGGCATTGGGATTGCGATCCCTCTTTCAAATTTTGCTCGAGGCATAAGCTCAACGCTGTTGGTTCGTGCACGGTGTGTGAGTAAGTGGTAATTTCAGTTGCATTGGACATTGCCCTGGACCTTGGGTTGTCGTCTTTCACCATTGTGACGGATTCTCAATCCGGTCTGCACTTATTGTGGTACTCGGTTGAATCATCAGAAGTTAGCGACCCACTTGTATTTTCAGTGTGAAGGGAGCTGTGGGCTGCCTTGCAATCCTGTGAGGTGACTCTGAAGTAGGTCAAAGGACATACAGGTGTTTCTGGGAATGAACAGGCAGATGGGTTTCCACGGGAAGTTGTTAATTGTAGTGCTTTGGAAGTATCTCTTGTCCTGTCTGTCAGGTCAAGGAGAGTAACTCTGCAAGGTTGGTTTTGGCAGAAATGGGAAGAAGAGTGGAGGATGGCCACGACCAGTCGTGCACTGTTTCAGCTGCAACCACGGTGTGGCACGAGTTCTATCCTTGACACGTTCCCGTACTGGAAGGCGAGGATTCTAACCAGGCTGCACATGGGTCATTCTCTGTTGCGGACCATCAGCACCGGTTGGGATGGTCTGATTCGCCGATCTGTGCAACTTGCAGCACTGAGGTAACTGGAACCTTTTCTTATGTTTTGAACGATTATGATCGTCAAAGGGTGAAAGTTGCCAAGTGGATTGCAACCCAACCGTCCTTCTTCATCTTCTATTGCTCACGGAAGGAAGTAATCCCGTACAGAAGCTGGGCGCAATAGCATATTACTCAAGATCTACAAATGTGTTACTTTGAACTACGTATTCTCCGCGTCTATGTTGATGATGATTTCAGTGGAAGAATACGGGGTCTGTACGGCCTGGAATTGGTGGAAGGGAGCAGGTGCACACAGCATAGGTTTGTTTACGCTCAACCAGTGTACGTTGTGATGCCTGCACGTCGCTAACTCTTGTACACGGTGAGAGGAGGCAGGTGCACCGTACTACTTGTACACAGCACGGATGTATGTAAAGCACGGCCCATGCACATTGTGATGCCCGCACGCAGTTGACGCGTGCACACAGTGGTGAAAATCTCTTCTTGTACACAGTGGGGAATCTCTCCTTGTACACAGTGGTGAAAACCTTTTCTTGTACATGGTAGTGGAAAATTTCTTCTTTTACGCAGTGGTGATCAATGGTGTGAGCGCGTGGTTCAACGCGCATTTGTGCTGTATTTGCCTAGTGCGCAGTGGTGCACGCAGTTGACCCTTGTACACAGTGGTGAAAATCTCTTCTTGCATACGGTAGTGAAGACTTCTTCTTGTACACAGTGGTGATGGAAAATTTCTTTTCGTGCGCACTGGTAGACAGTGGTGTGGGCTCGCCCTTGTGCTGAATGTGCCTAATGTGTGTGGTGTAAGCAGTAGTGTGCGCACTGGTGTGTCCAGTGATGGGAGCAGTGGTGTGTCCGCAGTGGCAAGCAGCAGTGTGGTGCTGCAGTGGTAGACGTGAAGCTGTGGAAGATTAAGCCTTGGTGTTAAGTCCTGCATTGATGTGATATGGTTTTAAATCGTTATGTTACTTAACTAATTTTGTATTAGATCATACGGCATATGGCCAAGGCTCTCGGTAATAAATTAAATTTAATTCAATTCAAGGAATTGCTTGTACAAACGAAACTACCGATACCCTTTTTCTTCAGTCTACGTCTTGCAGCTGTCGTTTGTTGATTGGCATTGTTGTATAACAATATTTAAAACAATGTAAAACAATCAATTTGGTCTTTTAGAGCTTCCACTTGTCTGCGGCCTTGCAGTGCTGGAAACACCGGTTCTCGTCAGTTCCCCGAAGTTAAGCAGCATTGGGCTGGATTGATCCTTGGGTGGGTGACCGCCTGGGAATCTGGCTGTTGCAGACATAGGGCCTTAGGGCTTCGGGCAGATGACCAGGAGTGGTTAACGCTCGTTAAACCCTTTGAGCTTCCACTTGACCACTTAGAAGAGGCCTTATGAATAGGGCTCATCTTCAGAGCAATAGCTGTAAAATGAGGTAGGAACCAGCTTTATTCACCACATGGAACAATTTATTTTCGCAAAACAAGAAATAGCGGTAGCTAGTAGCCAGTAATTAGGCAAATAGCAACGTTATTCACGTCGGTTTTTCAACAAGAAAATGGTAAGCTGTGTCACTAACAATGCATTTTATGTTGTCAGGCGGCCAAAAAAAAGTCTCCCGATCAAACAAGTTTCAACCTTTTCTGTCATTGCATTGTTGTTTATCCTCACATGCCTGAAAACAGCCAAACTACCTTAGCTGGGAAGACACAAAGTGTCTATACTTTGTTCCACAATATGTTTTCAGAAAACTGACTGTATGACGCCACGATTTCTTCCACTACGAGTGCAAAAAATCCGTAATCATCCCATTCGTAAACTTTGACAGTAACTATGTAGAGTCAACAAGTGTGATTTCCACATGTTTTTGCACTCTTTTGCTTTTGCTGTGCTAGGAAACGAGTCGTCATCCAGTCAGTTTTCTGAAAACATAATGTGGAACAAACTATAGTGGTCGCCATGCTCATATATTTTTTTTCTGGATAGGTGTTATCTTTTATCATCTTGGCGGGCATTTCTAATGCGTGAAACACGTAGGCTCTTTCTTGTTAAGGGCGTTTGTTTTGTCCGATTCCGGGGAACAAAGATTGGCTGATTCCTAATTGGTAATATAAGAAAGTGAACGCAATTTGTATTTGAAAAGGGGCCATGTCTGTGATTGTGTGGGTGTGTTTAATTTGTGCATTAGGCGTTTTATTAATTTGGGGAATTGTTTTGTTTTGTTCCTTCAGATTATAGTTAGTTTCGTTCAAGTAAACTGTAAACCTTTTTTTCATTTTTATTTGTGTACCTTCACAGCTGTGAGTTCCATGGGGATACGAGCTCTAAAGCTTTTTGTCAATTAATTTGTTGGCTTTTTTCCTTCTCTTTTTATTGTCATTGGTATGGTCAGGTGAATGCCCATTCTCCGCCCAATTCTGTTTGTAAAAAAAAAAAGGAGCATTAGAAATAAATATTTATGTCCATGGTCCGTATTTTCTTTGTGCCATGTGTGTTTCTTTATGGCAAACACATTAGCGTGTGCCTAGATTTAGCGTGTATCTAGACTATATACATGCGGCGCGCGAGTGAAGGACGATGAGCCCCCTGTGGTATAGACGAATCAATCATGTCGGCCGCTCAATTTTTTGTCCGTAAGGCCTTAAAATTATAGACTTATCAACATACGGTTTAAAAATGGAAGATTTAAGTGAAAACCTGTATCGTTTCAATTTTTATTTATTTTTAACAACCTTTTGCTGGTAGTCAAAGTTACTTTATTTCCCCGCGTCCAAGCATCGGTACAATTCTAAGCTACTCCGATCTCGGGTACCTCGCCTTCTTACTGCACCATTGTTACAGCATGTAACATTTTTAGACATTGTTAGCCTCTCTTCAATTTCCCCATGGTGCAGAAGAATGGTTATTGCTCTCTAACCAGGAGCGTATGGAATTCCATACGCTCCTGCTCTAACTAAATAAATAAATAGGCTAAATAAATTCCCTCGTCTCCTCCGGCATTTTTTTCTCGTGAAAATTGTAGTGCACTCGTGAACTCGAATAAGCCCTGTCAACCGGTCGTGCAAATAATATATAGTTTGTATTATAATGTACGTCAGTTCAACACCGTCCTGATCACGAACGCCTCGAACGAGCTCGTAATCTTTTTCAGATCGATATTTTGTTTGGCGACAGGAGCCTGTTGAAAGCTAGAACTCGTGGCGCCATCTCTTGATAAAACAAGAAGTTAAAACCCCGCGATCATTGAAGCCCTCTTTGATCGGAAGCTCGATTTGTTGAGCGCGCGCGTGTAAATTTTTGCTTAGTCTATCAAAGGGTTGACGTAATTGCGACGTCATGGGCAAACCTTAACAACACTACATTGCGATCCAAACTGTCTTCAACAGTCGCAGGTGGTACCGCGAATTTGGATACGTGTTTTTTGTAGGTACTGCATAACCCGGGATTAATAGACCGTGACCTGACCAGTTGGTCAAACTAGTTAGCACCAGTCAAAACCAGATTACGTACTTGGGTTATTTTCTGGTTTTGAGTGGCGCTAATTTGTTCCCACCAGGCACGTGCCCTGGCAAAGTTCCAACATTTTGAACCCTTGGTGGTGGCAACGATCTAGAAAATTAAAATTGTTTTCTTGAGCTGTCTACGCTCTCAAATTCGAAATATTAGGCTGATTTCGAAATTTGAAGTTTTTGAAATATTCGAAATTCGAGCTCTACTTCTTTCCCCCCAAATATTCGAAATTCGAGAAATTCGTCGTTCGGAATTTTCGAAATAAATTTTTTTTTTTTAAATACCACAGAACTGAAAATCTAGGATTTTCGAAATTCGAAGTTTTCGTAATTTCAGATATTTTCGAATAGATATATTGAAAAAGGTATTACGACGAGACTGGGGTCGCATACTTTAAAAATGGCCGCGCGTAGCAAACGTAGACCTTGTAGGCCCTAATCTTGGAACCCAGGCAACCCGAGGGCCCCGAGGTGAACGTCTTTCTGGAATGATAGCTAAGCAACAATTATTAGCATCGTGTAAGCTGCTAGTGTATTGCAGGAGAGCCCAAATTTCACTCCAGCCTAGCACTACCCTCCTAATGCAGAAAGCCTATCGAAATCAGCACAGAAAGCCTACAGCATAACAGAAATATAATTATGTGACTTCACCCTGCTTAAAGATGCCTATTCACCAGGCTGTAGCATCTATCGCCGTCTACCATTGTTTAATTTTGTGTAGCACTTGATTTCAACACGCGAAGGAATAAGCAAAGAAATATCTTTTTACACAACAAACAAGCCGCGAGTCGCCCTAATTATTGAGTGTAAAGTTGGTGCATCCACAATCCACATGCACCAGGGAGCCATCTGTCAAGGTTAACGATATCACTTTTACTAGATGGCGCCCATCTAGCGGTTCAAAATCAGCGCTTCAATACGATCGATATATAGAAAAAAGCATCCGTGATTACGTTAGGCTTAACTTTACCACTTAGTCCCTGGTGCACGTGGATGCACCAACTTTACACTCAATAATTGAGGAAGCACGTGGCTTGTTTGTTTCATAAAAAGAAATTTATTTGTGTGTTCCTTCGCTTGTTGAAAGTAAGGGCTAGATAGAACTATAGCCGTAAATGGCTATAGATGCTGCAGCCTGTCATTTGGGTGGCAATTCCCCTTTAATCATTAAATCGCTGAAGCTTAATTTTAGGGCGAATTTACGCAACGAGACCTTCCTGCTCGCCGAACGCTATTTACTAGTCAACCGTTCTTTATTTACGATTGGTTTCCAGTTTATACATAAAAATTTAAATGTATTATAAATTGAACAACAAGGTAAAGAACAAAGTGCAACAATAATTTTAAACTTTGCTACAACATTTTTGTCATTTCTCGCTATTTCCAAAATTTGCTATTTTCGTACAAAGAACAGTTTCTGGCAGTGATCAGGCGATGGTAGAATAAATAGCTGCTCGCAGCGAGCAATCAAAATCCAACATGGAGTCTATTTCGGGGTTATCGAATCGAACACAAACCATCCAATGCTGGCGCTGGCATTCAGACATCAATCCGCCATCTTATACTACTTTGCACATAATTGTAGTTGTGCGAAATAGAATATTTTCAATTTATATTTATGTACATTTTCATAACGTTACCATTGCATTTTGGCGTGAGAAGGAGCTTAATAAATGCGTAGACGTCGAGACGGTCCTTGATGTAACTAAACTATCGCTTCATATTCCGTCCCTTGTCACAAGGTCGACTGGGAGAGAAGCTGTGGATAACGTTTACCAGGCTACAAGCCAGTTGATGCAACCATGGACTTATATTAGTATTAAAAAAACGTTTAGGCATATAAAATACGAATATAAGCCTTAAAAAACTGAAGAAACAGATACAAGAAAAAGACATGTAAGCCATCAATGTCGCACTAATACGTATAAAAAAAATCACCAGCATCCCAAAAAACTTCCTGGAGCTTCTTTTACACGTATTAGTACAACGCTGATGGCTTACATGTTTTTTTTTTTTTTAGAACCTGTTCCTTTAGAGCATTACAATTTTTTAAGACTTGTATCCATATTTTTACCCATGTTCATACTTACGTTTTAAGCTATAAAAGTTGAAAATCGGTTCATTGGTTCGATCTCTAGGTGAGAGACAAATTTTATCAACAAGACGGACCGCAACAACAAGAATATTGCATCACATAATGATTAAAATATCGTTCATAAGGCCCAAGTATTGTTCATACCTGTATACGTGTTAAAAGCTATAAAACTTAAAAATCGGTTCATCAATTCGATCTCTATGAGTGAGAGCAAAATTTCCCCAACAAGAAAAACAATAACAAGAATATTGTAGTCACATAAAAATAGCGCTCAAAAGGCCGTGGTCCTGGTTATACCTAAATTTTAAGCTTTAAAAATGTAATATCGGTTCATTGGTTTGATCCCTAGGTGAGAGCAAAATGCCCCCAAGAAGAAGAAGAACAACAAGAACATTGTAATCTCATTAAAATATCGTTCAAAAGGCCCTGTTCCATGTTAATACCTAAATTTAAGCTATAAAAATTTAAGATCGGTTCATTGGTTCCTTGGTTACTATAAAATAGGAATCTTTTTTGTATTCCTCATGACGATTTCCTTCATGTAGCGTGATTCATGAAAATAAACTAAGTATTATTATTATTATTATTATTATTATTATCATCTCTACGTGAGATAAAAATGTCCCCAACAAGAATATTGTAGCCACATTCTAATAGCGCTCAGAAGGCCCTGGTCCTTGTTAATACCTCCATTTTAAGCCATAAAACTTGAAAATCGGTTCATAGGTTCAATCTCCAGGTGAGAGCAAAGAGTCCCCAACAACAACAACAATATTATAACAACAACATGGGAAATAGCCATGCTGTGGAGGTCCCACGGTTTGATTGTTATTACAATTTTTAAAGCAGTGAATTAGTTACGACACGATCCAAAACACCGAATTTCGTTGGTCTATATCAATTCTGGGGGAAAAGTATAGGATTTCAAAGTTAGGGCGTTTAACATTGAAGTTCACGCCAGGGCCGTGCCGTACCGGGTTGGGGGGGGGGGGGGCGCGGCCCCAAATTCGGATGTTCAAATTTACAAAAAAAATTTTAATTTTACAATTTATTTTAACTGATTAGCGATTATAAAAAAGGTAATGAACCAAAATAAATGTTACCAGAATTCAACAACTAGCAGTAATTCCCCATCCCAATTCCGTAGCTACTCAACCCATGCCTGCCACTTGCCTTATAACCCTCGGTAAGGAGGAAGCGTATAACGTGTGCAATTTGGGGTGGGTACTGGCAGAATTTCCACTGACAAACGAAAGCAAAAGGATTTGGGGCGCAGGGCCGGACCAAGAAATCATTCAAGTGCAGAAGAAGACAAAAGCAAGAGCCAAGAGCATCTAAGGAATAGTTTGTAAAAAATAAATAAAAAGCTACCGTGTATTTGATGGTTTGTGAATTTTCCACGGACTGTGTGCGTCGCCCTAGGATTGCATATGCGTTTTTACTTGGGGCATTTATGACCTGAAAAGTGTTAAGCTGTTACCAAATATTATCTTAATCACTTAATTACTAGCGGAGTCGCTCGCTTCACTCGCTCATTCCGTGTCGTCTCGCTCCCCCCCCCCACCCGTCTCGTTTCCTCCCCCCCCCTCATTTAATTTGTCGTTCGGTCGGTAGATGGCATCGTATGTTCGCGCTGCTGGCCGTTGCGTTCCGGGCGGAGCTACTATCTCAGCGGGCCTTGGGTGCTACTCTTATAATTTACCATTCCGTCGGTAGATGGCGGAGATGGCATCGTATGTCCTGCTTGCTGCTGCGCTGCAGATGGCTGCGTTGCGGATCTTGTGTAATTATATATATAGATTTTCTCTCTGACTTTTCTTTCCCTGGTAGTCAGGGCCTCGTTTTTCGGAAATTTAGTTATTTAACCTGTTTGTTCTCATATTACCTCCTCTGCTTCACAGCATCAACTGTTATGCTTACAAATTACCGTGCGCCCATCTAATTTGGACAACTTATTAGAGTCGATTAGACTCATATGCGAACGGTTTGTCTGTCTGTCTGGGTGTCTATCTGTGTGTTCGCGCTACAGCGTTTTAACGAATTATCGGATTTCTGTCAAATTTTCCACACACATTCTATGGCACATTTCTAGGTCTAAGTTCGAATACGGTCGAATCCGTTAGGGAAATCCTCCGCTAGAAATAATCAAAGATTTTTGTTCGCAGCAAACGTACGAGGTTCGTTATTTTTTCTTCAGCCGACTGACGTCATCCATCCACCACCAAATACTGGGAACTATGTAGCCTTCGTCAGCAGCTGATGTTACCACCAACTGACCAATGACTGGCAAATTGATCAATTTTATTCTACGGATCACTGACGTACGCACTGATCTCGTACGTACGAACTGGATAACAAAGTTATATAGTCAAATGCCGGCATGCGCGAAATCAACGTTGGCTTGGGCTACTTGTTTGGACAATCTTTCATGACTTTACTGCGTAGTACTTTTTACGGGAGGGTGGGGGAAGGAGAAATATTTAAAACAACTTCTACTGTATGACATTTGTTTTTTTGTTGGTAAGGGAGGGGAGGGGGAATCAAATTCATAAAACTACTTTTGGGCAATGACTGTGCTATCTCGATATTTCATCCTCATCAGTCGTGCGATATGGCAACGTTGCAGTCAGATAAATGAAATGCGCAAAACGCCGAGACTAAACGGTTTGGAGGCCATCCGTATCATAAAACTGCCAAACGATGCTGGATATTTTTAATGTTGATTCAGTTCACTAGTGTTCTTATTAAACTTACAGTTTAAAATGAAACCGATTGAAGAATCGTAGTGGGCTCGTCTTTAATTGAGAGATCCGCGCCGCCATGGCATCCGATGCAGTTGATCAAAACATGTATGGGGGGGGGGGGGGGATTGAGGCAAAAAAGCTAGAAATGCAAGCGACCACTAGTTTTACGGTTGCATACGCGTCGTGGAACCGCCGCCACGAAATCATTTGGGTGTTAGGATTGTATTCTTATGAGGGGTATCACACGTGTTAGACAATTAGTAGCCATACCGATCGCTGTATTCGCAAGAGGAAACAAATCGACTCTCACTATAATTGGTTTAATCAGGTTTATTAGTTTTTCAGGTTTGACTGTTTTGGCAAAATAATACGATCTGTACAAATATCAAAGATATTGCTTCATTCATTACCAAACGTACTAAAAAGGCTTCATCTCTGCAATGTTTGTCGTGAATTGCATTTGCAAGTAACTGACAAAAGAAAAAAACAAAAACAAACCATAGTTCATTCGAATACAAATTTGGTTGTAGTTTACGTTCATGAGACGTATCTACAGTGCGTATGTACATTGTACAATGCGGTTAGAATTGATCTGCGACTTATGGATAGAGTAAGGTTGTAGTGGGGGAAAGGGGGAACAGCTGGCCGAAAATACAGCGATTTCTCAGTCTATGCTGTGAAGCCATCCAATTGGATTCATGACAGTTCGGTCCCCAACAATTCGGTTCCAAAATTATACAGATGGTGCGACAATTCAGTTGCGTATAAAATATAACTCGTACGAGTATTTGGTCTCGCAATTAAAAAAATGAACCCCCTATAGGATAAATAAGTGGAGCTCCATGAAGTACACTAAATTCTATTTTCATTATGTTATCACACCTGCCACGCCAATGCAACCAGAAT
>JAHWFP010044868.1:17013-27358 GCA_023313725.1 Lithobius niger | reverse complement strand
CCCCCCCCCCCCCCCCCCCCCCCCCCCCCCCCCCCCCCCTGAACTTCCGAAGGAAACGATAAACATCCTAAAGCCATGCCGGTCAGAACTACTGGAAACTCACTACCAGAAAATATGAAATCTGAAACTCTGGGTGTGCCCGGTGTGCTCTTAAATCTATATTGCAACATAATGTCACCAACATTTCTCAAATTACGATAACATAACTTTGGACCATACTATCATAGTTCGTCGTCAATTTTTAACTGGCATGTTATTTATTTTTTCAAACTTGGGACCAAACCGTCGCATTTTTTGCCCTTTTTTTTTTACCTTTGGGACCAATTTTTCTGCTGGGACTGAATTTTCTGGTCAGAATTGTCCGGCACCCATCCCCAAATAGGTCATAATTTTTTTTTATAATGGGGGAGAGGAGGGGGCTCAAACCTGACAGGGGGCGTCAAATTACAGGGGGCGTCTCCTCAGATTCGCTGACCTTGGCCCGGCCCTGCCCACGCTGATGCTATCGCGGTACTTGATGTACTGTACTATCACACATAGCCAAAATTTTATTTAAGTTTTTAATTCGACGTGTCACACGTCGAATTAATGCGGTTGTGGCCAAAACAAGATGCACTAACACTGCATTAGTAATTCGACGTGTCGTATGGTAGAATAAAAAAAATCTGTAATTGACGTATGAAGTTGGAACGGCAGACATACCAACAGGACACTGTTAAAAAATCTGAATGCATGGTGTACTGAAGAGTATCTACTATAATACACTTTATATTTTAAAAAACTTGTCTCGTAACTTTTGCTAGTACGATACGGCAAATGAGCCAGAATCTTGTGTGCGACGATGCAATCACTGACCACATACGTTTTCATCGGACGCTGATATTGGTATTATTACAAAAAAAAAACAAAATGAAAGCTTCGTGGTTTTACAGTTTCCCGTACCCGTTGTTCTTGTTCATCAGACTTTTACATTTTTAAAATCTTCGAACACCATATTTCATACATTCAGCAGGTAATTTGATGGGGGGGGGGGGGGGGGGAGTAGGAGAAATCATATTGCGCTGAGGGTACGTCAGGTTGACTACTTTAAATTTATTTACACTTTTTAGGTGTATTAACAAAAGTTAAAATATTCACACGAACATTGTGACAAAGTCCACATTGAATATAAAACTGCAATTTCATGTGGCCAATTTTTGTTAGTCTACTCAATACAAAGTGCTTGTTTTACTAGCGTTTTATAATTATCTTTATTATTATTATTTGTAATTTTAAATCTGTGGTTAAAACTAATGTCGAACCAATAAAACTTACGTGAGTCTTCCTGTTACGGTTTTAAAAAAAATCTGAAAGTCAGAGGCCATTAGGAATATCCCGCCCTTCCCTCCCTCTGGCCAGTCCGCCACTGTGAAAACAGGACATCATTCGCTTTGCTCGCTCGTTCAATAGGAAACAACACCACAAATACGTGTAATAAAATACTGTAATATATCGCACCCGAAAAGCAGCGAGGATGGCGCAGTAATTAACAGCAAAGGTCTTACACGAGCATCGCATTCATTGTACCGTCCAGATTCAATCATAGAAATTCGGTGTACCATCCAGATCACCGCAAAGGTAAGTGATGACTCACTTTGTGTTGTTCTGCGCCATACGAGATGAGCCATCGCAACGTACACGATAGCCTCTAACCGACCGCAATGTTGAAGAGCTAACTTGCCGAAATGCGCAGTTAAACGCCGCAATTTTTCGTATGATGGGTGTTGCGCGCATACCTTTACGCTGAGGAAGCGCTGACGTCAGCCACTGATCGTGTACTATTTGACGACGGTTTTTCGCTCATAGACCTTTTTAGAGGTTAGCGAACTAAAACTGGCCTAACGAAATTAATTACAGCATAATACCTTGTGTACTGGCGCACTGCAACTCAACCACCCGCATACTTGAATTTCGTCGGATCTAAATTGAACAAATGTGTCTGGTTTTTGAGGAGATATTGCCGACGTAAATGCACTACCTCCGTTTTTTGGCCACAACCACATTAATTCGACGTGTGACACGTCGAATTAAAAACGGGGGTAGCCGATTTACGCCAGCGATATCTCCTCAAAAACCAGACACATTTGTTCAATTTTGATCCGACGAAATTCAAGTATGCGGGTGGGTGACTTGCAGTGCGCCAGTACACAAGGTATTATTCCCTAGATAATTTAGTTAGGACGGTTTTAGTTCGCTAACCTCTAAAAAGGTCTCTGAGCGAAAAACCGTCGTCAAATAGTACACGATCAGTGGATGACGTCAGCGCTATACCAGCGTAAAGATGTGCGCTCAATGCCGATCATACGAAAAATTGCGGCGTGTAACTGCGCAGTTCGGCAAGTCAGCTCTTCAACATTGCGGTCGGTTAGAGGCTATATGTATACGTCGAGATGGCTGTTCACTTATCGCGCAGAACAATACAGAGTGAGTCGTCACTTACCTTTGCGGTGATCTGGATGGTACACTGAATTTCTATGATTGAATCTGGACGGTACAGTGAATGCGATGACCGCATTGACCTTTGCTGTTAATTACTGCGCTATCCTCGCTGATTTTCGGTGCGATATATTACAGTATTTAATTACGCGTATTTGTGGTGTTGTTTCCTAATGAACGAGTGAGGAAAGCGAATGATATCCTGTTTACACAGTGGCGGACTGGCCAGAGGGAGGGAAGGGCGGGATATTCCTAATGGCCCGACTTTCAGATTTTTTTAAAATCCGTAACAGGAAGATTTACGTAAGTTTTATTAGTTCGACATTAGTTTTAACCACAGATTTAAAATTACAAATAATAATAATAAAGATAATTATAAAAAGCTAGTAAAACAAGTTCTTTGTATTGAGTAGCCTAATAAAATTTGGCCACATGAAATTGCAATGTTATATTCAATGTGGACTTCGTCACAATTTTCGTTTGAATATTTTAACTTTTGTTAATACACCTAAACCGTGTAAATAAATTTAAAGTAGTCAACCTCACGTGCCCTCAGCGCAATATGATTTCTCCTACTCCCCTCCACCAAATTACCTGCTGAATTTATGAAAATATGGTGTTCGAAGATTTAAAAAATATAAAAGTCTATTTTTTTTAAATATAATGTGCAATATAGTAGATATTCTTCAGTAGCCTACACCATGCATTCAGTTTTTTAGTAGTATCCTGTTGCTATGTCTGCCGTTCCTACTTCATACGGCAATTACGGTATTCTACCATACTACAGGTCGAATTGCTAATGCAGTGTTAGTGCATCTTGTTTTAATTTGCTGTTTTTTTTTAAACTTGATTTGATTGCCAACATCACGTGTATGCTTCGTCGGAATTTCTTAATTGTTCAGGAGTCAACATTTTACAATGTTGAGTGTTAGATCGTCGATAAATTCGAAAAAGGGGTAATTTCGTGTGTTTTCCTGATAACGTTATTACGGCAAATTCGACCTCAACAATGCGTTGTGGTCTTCCGAGCGATGTCACAAATTTCATTCCAATCCGACCTTCGTTTGGGCTCCCACTCAGACGCAAAAGTGCAACCAACATTCTACAATTTGTTGTACGCTCCGCTTCGCTCCGCTTCGCTCGCCAACTTGCTTTAGGGCACGTTTACGCAACCACTCGCTTTTGAATTCTCTCAGCTAGAAGCTAGAAATCACCTCAAATTCCAACATGGCGGCGGTTTTATGTCTGCCGCCTCGCAACGAAAACAGCAAATAACGTGAGTTCAGAAGCGTTTGAGAAAATTGTTTCGTCATGAGGAATTCTTTATATTATTGGTACGGATTATAAAACTTGCATGTATTTACTCAAACGATGTCGGATTTAGCTAATCCATTTAGCGTTGTTACCATGGCAATGTCACCTTTGCCATCGCGATTGAGTTCTAGCTGCGAGAATACAAAGGCAAGTTGTTGCATAAACGCGCCCTTATAGTTACATTTTTTTCCCTCTTTGGAAGGCAGAATAAGTTTTTAAACTCTTCAAAACGTGTCGTGTATTGTAACTGTCGTGCAGATTTTATCAAAACCGAGGAGAAAAAAAAACGTGAATCAATAGGGATACCGGAACTAGGCCAGCTCGAGATTCTGCCGTGTATTGATCGTTTATTTTGAAATCAGCACGTGCCTGGCCTCTAGAGAGGGCTTTGCCCCCGCAATCACACGCCATAGGCCGTCTCTTGGTAAAACACCGTCTTTTACGTACAATGACGAGTTACCACGCACTATTTACAGAGACGTAATGCACATACGTACTGTATTTTTGCAGTCGGTGTATTAGAAAAGTTTTGTATATGTAATCCGTGATAGACGTAGCGTAATGTAGCTTGCTGTGGCTACAATTCGTGTTGCGATTGTTTTATGCATCAAATCAGTCGTGTGTTAGTGAACGTCAGCCAAAACTTTGAACTACCGTTCTTCCTTTAATACAAATTTTGATTAACTAATTAATTACTTAATTTATCTTAATTTATTTTTCAACCCTGGCAAAGTCCGTTCCAGCCAGTTGTGGCCAGGTGTATGCGGACACATAGGTACCGGATAATTAGGCACCATACACGTAGGCAGTCAAACGTATAAATATCCGACAAATTAGACACTAAGTTTTTAAAATTCTTGTTATTAATTGGGATATGTCCTCAAATTGGCGGGTGGAGGGAGAAATAAAGTTTGCCATAAAATGTTCATAGTGTTCAAAACTGCTAAAGATCTGCTGGCATCTCTATTACACTAGCATCACTGACGGTGTGTGTTAGCCGCAGCGAGCGTGGCAGTGCGAGCGAGGCATCGTAATTTGGAACATTAATTTACCACAAAAAAATGTCTGGAAAAATGCGAAATCCCCCCAAACGGTCCCACACGAATAAGAGTCCTAGATCAAAAAAAAAAAAAAAAAAACGATATAGAATATGAAGACAATTCATCCCCATTAAAAAAAAAAAAAAATTTGTTGCCTATTTGTCCTATATGTCTGAGTGCCTATTTGTCCGGGTGCATATTTGTCCAGTGCCTAAATTAGGGTGCCTATGTGTCCGGTGCCTAATTATCCGGTCCCTATGTACCCTACATCCGTAGCCACGATAGTGTGAGAGATTACCAGCCTCCTTCAGCAGTTATGGGATCTGTTCTGTACTATTCTGGATATTGTCTCGGTTCCTTCCATTGTTCGGAGGTTTATTTATTTATTTATTTTCGACCGCGCCAGAGCATTAGGGTAGCTTTTACTATCGATCAGATCAAACGTCAGGCACAAGGATAAAAACGAAACAGCAACAAAAAATTCACACCAACGTTAAAAGTCAGTCAGCCATGGTCACTGCATGAAACAGCGATTCTAGATGCTACAAGCATCTTTCTTGAGATAAAGGATTCACAGGACAAAGTATCCACAATCTGAGGTGAAAGAGCATTCCGCTGGAAGGACGGAGCGTGGGAAAAACGAGAAGCGTAGGCAGTTCCTTTTCGTTTGGAAAACCCTGATTTTTTTTCCAGGATCACCACGGCTATGTAGTGAGGCACACAGATTAGAGAGGCACGAAAAGATACAAGCTCGGATCTACAACCGTCATTCTATGAGATCCGGAAAAGAAGAAATAGCCTGCTCAGTGTTAACATAACCCCAAATCTGCAACCAGTTTAGTAATATAAAGGGGTCGCCGGCCCCTCGCTTCACCGGCTCCTCGTAACACAGACGTCAGTTCCGAATTGGCGATTAAGTTATAGTTAATGGTGAGAAACGAGTGGTTATCAATTTTTTAACCCACGACTGTGATTATTGACCCCGCTCAAGTATGCAAATAGGTCGAGGGCGGAGCCCGTGACTTATTTGCATACTCGAGCCAGGCCAATAATCGCAGCCGTGGGTTAAAAATCGATAACCACAAAGTTTCTCACCAGTAAATGATTTATACCACGGTTGGGACGTCAAGCTAACTCATATTTAATTAAAACGTGTTTGTGTTTTGTGAAAATTGCTTCAAGAAATACGGTAATCAATTAGCATGTTGCTATGAATGAAGGTCATTCCATTTTAGTTTTTGGAGGTGGGAGTGGGTGGTAGACGGACGAGTCCTTTGGGTCAAGTTTGTGGAGGGAGGGGGGAGTCGTTGGGAAGGAGACAGGTGGCCAGATTTCACGCTGGTAAGCTCGCTCATGTTTTCGAAGGTGTTCGGACTGAATAAACTTCGGTATGAGGCAGCAGGGATAGAATGACATGGTGCCGGGACATTCTGGCAAGGTATGTAATTCATTTTGTGCGTTTGTAGTTGGTGAATTGTTAAAAAAAAACGGAAAAAAGGGTATCGGTATGAATAAAGGTGCTTCCTTCCATTTTAGGTTGTGGAGGGGGGGGGGGGGGGGAGTTACGCGGAGTGATATGGGCCAGACATGTGAGAGTTAGCATAGATAGGGGTTTCATATTCCGTCAAGTAGAGTAATTCCTTTTGTACGTTTTTATTGCGTTAGTTTTTTTGCACTCTGTACATGGTTGTTGGTGTGTACGTTTGTGGTTTCCAATATGAAGTCGTAACCGTACATCACGATTTGGTGTTCAGATGCAATTCTATTTACACTCGCAGAGAAATTCCAAGATTTAAGGCCTCTCCAGACAGGACAAAATTTCGTGCGCAGCTTTGCGTAACTACGTGCCTAAAAGGTCAACATTGCAGCAATCGTGTGGTTGGTGTTGCGTTAAGGACCAATATTGAAGTCTTTTTTACACCATACTACGTCGGCGTGCAGCCGCGAGCAGCCAGTCTGGTTAGGGCTTTAGTGACACTTGAAAAAATCACCGGGGCTTGTCGTCCCTAGCGTGCGCGCGTCGCATGAATACACTCGAAATATATAACGAAAAGGGCGAAACCAGCCAGAAGCCTTTATCGTAGAACAATAATTATTGTGCGTTGTTAAATTTTACGCTTACGTGCTATTATAGTGTATGGAACTCGCGCTGCACGTCGTTATTGATCACTTGATTCACGGTCGAAGTCATTATTTGCACTCGTTACGTTATTTAGAGGGACCAGAGAAGCGTTTTAGCATTGAGGTAAAAAGCCCCGGTCATTACCGGAAGTGGACTTGGGACAGCAAAAACCGAAAAGCATCTCAGATCGCTCTCGACAACCTAGTGTTAGGGCGCGTTTACGCAACGACTCGCCTTTGCATTCTCGCAGCTAGAACTGAATCGCGATAGCAAAGGTGACATTGCCATGGTAACAACGCTACATGGATTAGCTAAATCCCACATCGTTTGAGTAAATACTTGCAGTCTTATAATCCGTACCAATAATATAAAGAATTACTCGTGACGAAACAATTTTCCCAAACGCTTCTGAACTCACGTTATTTGCTGGTTTCCTTGCGAGGCGGCAGACATAAAACCGCCGCCATGTTGGAATTTGAGGTGATTTCTAGCTTCTAGCTGCGAGAATGCAAAAGCGAGTGGTTGCGTAAACGTGCCCTTACAATTAATGACTTAGAACGTGAGAAATGTTAACAATAAAGACGTTCAGCGCGAGTTCCAGTGATGATAATAATGTTTATAAAAAAAGAAAAATGATTGTTCTACGGTTAAGGCTTCTGGCTGGTTTCACCCCTTTCATTGTATGTCTAGAGTGTATACATGCTAAACGCGCGCGCGAGGGACGATGGGACGACAAGCCCCTGTGGCAAAAATGTAATAAATTTAAATATAAGCAAATGTAAAGTACTTTGACATATTACATGGGGGGTTGGGAAAGGGGATGATTGCAGAAGTGTGACGTAAACATTAGGTGGGAATTTTAAATTTTCTGACAATGGGAAGGGGGGGGGGGGTGTTTCGAAATAAACCCAAAAGCGTAACGTAATATATGGGTGTCACCCTCACAGATTTTAAGTTATTGTGCTTTGGCCATGTTATTTAACCGTGAAGAATAACTCCCATACTTCTAGTTCGCACTTACGACGAATCACACCATAGGTTCCATGCGGTTTCCCTGGTTCGAATCCCAGAATTTTGCCCTCTCCTTCATTTTATTCCAAAATGTCTCGTAAGGCTCAAAACTGAATCAGTTCAGGTAAAAGCATTAAAAAAAAAAATTCCACCAGTGCTAAAAAATAGAAGGAAATTGTCGTATTAACCTCCTTTCCAACTGCACAAACCAGTAATACACTTGAGGTATAAATATTATTTACAGAAAAAAAAATCTAGAAAATCGCTTATGTTTTTAAGTATGCGGCCGTCACCTAAACCGGAGTAAGATCGGTATAGAAACACAAACAAGCTTTCCCCTACTGTTTGTTTCCACAATGTTAGCAGCGTTGTATTTATTCCGCGACCTAGGGCTTTACCGAAGATTACTAGACTTGGGGGGGAGGGAGGGGGAGAAGGAGGGGGTACAATTTTTGCCAACTTGATTTCAAATTTTGCAACTAATTTTTGAGTCACAATGGCGCAGCCAAGTACGACGAAATCTGGGAGAAGCGCTGTAAGGGATTTAGGGTAGAACCACCCTGGCAGCCAAACTATTTTATGCTAGGTTTCAGGAAGGCTTTTTTTTTAACATATTGTAAATTTGGGCCATTTTTCGTAGTCATTCATGACAGGAGGCTTTACAAAAACTTAATTGTGACCAAATCCAGTTTTTTTTTTAATAAATTTCTTTCTCAGGTTAACGGATTGTAGTTTAAAAATTGAATATTATCTCAAACTAACCCCAGTAATAAAACTTTGCAAAGTGTTGTTTGCCTTTCAAACAATGAAAACTTGCTGGAATTCTTAAAAACTTTCATTTTGGAAATATTTACTTGACGAACTTACGAAAACTTGGCCGGAATCCTTAGTAAATTTTGTTTTTGGCAGACTTCGTTGACGTTTCCGCAGACGAAAGACTGCTAAGAATGAACAGCCAAGTCAGTTTTCCATTTTCCCAACTACGCACAATTTTCGTGAAAACAATTGATGTATTTGATATTTATTCGAGTACAAGTGGCCCATAACGCCATACACTCGGTCCTATCTTAGCCTCTCTTAACAACTAAAACTTACTCTACTCACAACTGTACGCCCCTGAGCCCTGAACAACCGCCCTGGAATAATTGACGTCACGCTTTCACACAACGTAAACTTGAGAGAATATAGTAACAAATATAGTAACAACGTAAACTAATATAGTAACAACGTAAACTTGGGAGGATATACAGTACCTTCCTAAAGCACCGAACAGAACGAACCAAACACACCACTGTTGGTGACAGTTCAGCTCATTCCTTACTATAGTCGTGTTGCTGTGGCTTAATTACGTCAAACATCGTCGGCGATGAATCTGTTTCTGGTTCCTCACGCATGCTCAAAAGCTCCACCACTGACAATCACTCCCAAACCACCACCCCGAGATAGTTTGCAATTTGGCATTGTTCGCGCCTGGTTACATCCACTAGCGTAGCCTAGTCTAATCAATTAGCCACGTCTGGTAACGTTAAAGGTATGACGTAACGATTGCTCTGTTGAGCTTGTTGATTTTGCTGAGCTGTTATTGAAGTTTCGGACGGTACTGAACGGCTGATGCAACATCATTGCGCACGCGCGACGTCAAGTTTGGAGCCAAACTGTCTCCAACAGTGGTGCGTTCTGTTCGCTCTGTTCGGTCGTTAGTAAGGTACTGATAGAAACAAGTTTTGTTGTGGACATTAAAGTTTCTGCATTACCTGAGACAACCTTACAAACAAATAAGGGACTGGCTACTGAATAAAACGGCTAGCTCAATTTTCACTTTGGTCAACTATTTTTTAAAGAGGTTTGGGGTCGGGGGGAGGGCTACCCCATTACTGCCACCCCCCCAACCTCCACCTCTGGCTCGATTCATCCCAGTGTGAGCAAACTACTGAATTCAAATAAAATATTTTTGACAATTTTTTTGAACACAGGTATGCGCAACCAGTGTGCTCTTGCATCTGCTAACTCCTCCGTAGCTAAACAACTTCGTTGCGTTGAACAACGGCAACAACTAACCGTGATACATTGCTATTTTGGTGAATAACAGCAATAAGATGAATTGAAATGAAACAAAATAAGGTATGGAGAGTGTTTGTGCTATTTCTGTGTTTTTGCAACTATCGTAGCTGAGATTTGTGCGTTATGTTGCCGTCAGTGGTGGCGTTTCTTATGTTATTGGTATCTTATTTAAATTCCCGTTACATCTGCCTCTGCTTACCATTCGCCTTTGCAACCTCATCCTCCCCCTTTACAACCTCCACTTACCCTTCACATCCTTTATTTCCCTATACCCTCCCCTTCACAACCTATGCCTTCCCTTATCCTTCCTCTTCACAACCTC
>JAHWFP010044868.1:0-16913 GCA_023313725.1 Lithobius niger | reverse complement strand
CCACTTCCCATTTCCCTTCTCTTCACAATCTCCACTTTTCCCTTACCCACTCTTCACAACCTTTTCCTCCCCTTACCATCCCTCTTTGCAACTTACTTTACCCTAACAACCTCCACCTCCCCTTTCCGTCCTCTTTCTTTCCCTTACCCACACCCTTCACAACCTCTGTTGCCTGTTACCCTCCGTCTTTGCCATCTCCACCTGCCCTTGCTTTCCCCTTCAAGACCTCCACCTCCCATTACCCTCCTTTTCGCAAACTCCACCTTTCCCTTAGGTCGTACAGTGAGGTACAAGGTGCCATCTTATGTTACTTTAATGTCTATGTTATTTAAAAACTATGTAGAGTTTAGTTAATATAAGGGCCCCGTCTACTCGTCTTACTTCGCCTGTATGTTGCCATAGCTAAAACCATGTTCTTACATCGACATGAGAGCATTGCAGTAACATAAGACTGTGTTGTGTCCCTATTGCTTTAATCCTACGTCATCTTAGCCCCCTACAGCTCTCTGATTGGCAGAAAATTGGCGAGGCAACCGTGAAAATTTTCATCAAGAATATACTGAAGAAAACATGACGTGTTTCATGTATACAAAATAAAGCCTGTTGGTGGAGTTTTCAAGAATGTATACTATTAGTGCATAAAACGTGTGCCCCTTAGTTCAATGCACATACAACAAAATTGACAAAATTGACGAATTAAAATATTCAATCACATATTTTGGGCAAAAATACTATTTCTTGTTGCCGCTGGAAAACATACTACTTGTGAATTCTTGCATTATGTTGTCGTAATGCTGTGCCATCCTAGAGATTTTAAGTTGTTTGGATCCAGCCACCTTGGCAACCCAAGTGCGATGCACGCACGTCTTCCGTTAAAAGAGCTTGTTATGAGAGCTCAGTATCTTTTATTCTCTAACCGCCATGACGCATGGTTGCTACATCCTAACCCTTTCGTTCCCTATCGCTTGCGTTTTCTCTATCTTCACCAGCATATTGTTTCTCTTTCGCCCAGATCTATCGCTGCCTCGATGCTGGTTGATCACCGTTTCGCTCCCCCGAAGCTTGACGATCGTTTCTTCTACTTTCGTCTCCCTTTCCACCGAAGACGCCTCGTCTTTCCGGACCTCGATGCCTGGATCTCGGCTTGGTTCTCTCTTTCGTTCCATCATGAGTGGCTAAATTCTAGTCAATGACAACAAGCAAAATCATCTGCGGCTTTTGCCGGTCGTCATTGCTGCCTGAGAATTCCCTTTCGCTCTATCGCGATTTGCTCGAAACGAAGCAAGCAAAGACAGACAAGCAAGATGCACGGCATTGACCTATCATCTTACCGCTTTGGATCTCTCTTTCGTTCTCCACGAAAGGCTTTACAGTAGTCAAAGAAAACATGCATTACCTTCATACAGCTTCAGTTTTTCACCATAGCTGCCTTGAATATCCCTTTTGCTACTATGAAAGGCTTACAGTAAGTAATAAATAAATAAATTGAAAAAGACGGAAAACAAAGCAGCAATGCAAGATCCTCTAGGCTTTTACCTTCACCGGACTTTTACCTGCACTGTGACTGAGGTTGGCACTAACGACCAAGCTGAGACTCGCCATTTAGCCTCCACCCCTCCCCCGCTCCACCGGAAAAAGACTCGAGACCCCACGCTGTCTTGTCTGACTGGCTGGAAACCTTTTTTGCTCTACGACATGCGACTCGGCAAAGACAACCAAAGCCCTCACACCATCTCGTCAACAGTCTGCTGTATTTCTCTTTCGTTCTCCTCCGACCAAAAGGTTCGTCACTGACAGCATAGCAACCGCTTCTGTCTTGCACTTCTACGAGGGGTTCCCCATTGCACCATCCAAGTTGGCTAGAAGCAAGCAAACAAGAAATGGAATAAGAGGAAAATGCACAACAAATGATCCCTCTCACCCACAAGTCATGGGAAAGAAGCAAGAACTTCAGGCGGCCTCCACTCATGTGGCTGCCTTGCACCATTGATAAAACTTCGAGAGTCATATAGGCCTGCAGGATTCCCCATCCTCACACTTCCTGCATGACAGAAAGCAAGCAGAACATGCAACACGTTCAAAGAAGAAGCAGAGGAAAACATATGGTAGACGTTCAAGACATCGTTGCTACCTCCCTGTCGTTTCCCAGGGTTGATCCACTCTCAATTCCTAACGACAACTGTTCCTTTCACCGACTCCACCATTAAAGACACTGCCGTCCACCACCAACGTGACTGGCCAAAGCTGCCTTCTTTCACCGTAGCCCAATCACCCGCCCGTGTTCAGCAGCCGAACGGGCCATTACTGTCTCACTCATCTCGACCATGTTACCGTTTGGAATGGTCAAGACATCGTGGCTCCCTCCCTGTTATTTTCCGGGGTTGACCCACGTTCAATTTTTTTTTGACGACCGCCTTTTTCTTCACTTCGACTTGGGTCTCCCTTCCATCTAAACTGAGAAAAGCTAAAAGCAATTCAATACATCCAAGCGGACGTTCATGCTTTCCAAGTTCTCCCTTTACCGACTTTGGGTGTCATCTAACTGAAGATAATCATCTCGAACACAAGACCCTCACCACCTTGCATTTCTCTCGAAATACGGACAGGCAAGACGCTCAGGTAGCTCTTCCCATCTCCATAGCCGCCACGTATCTCTCATTCAAGAAATCGTAAAGGAACTGGTCCTCAAAGCTCATGGCCCTACTTTCAAATCACTGTCACAGCCTTTTTTATTCCTCCGTTCTCCTTGCTACGAGGAATTAAGGGTGGTAATCCAACACAAGCAGGAAATCTCTGTCGTCCCGACTATCATTAGGGCCACAGTGAATCTGACCTCCGACTTGACAAGGAAGCCAGTTTGGATTTCTCTTTCGCACTGTGAAAGCCTGCCTTCCATCAAGATAGACCAACAGCACAGCAACGAAAACGTAGCACAGCAATGAAAGTAGCAGTGCAGCTAAGCAGGACTTCACCATTGAGCCACCATGGTTCTCCCTGTTGTTTCCCGGGAAGAACCACGGTGCACAAGAGAATTTTAAATCAGCAAGAAGTCAAATCTTTCACCCAGCAGTCAACACGTTAGGCTTAACGCAACTGTGCAAGCCCCGAACCTTGGTGACATCCCGTGAGGTATCTCCGAAGATATGCTCCTTCCTCGCCAACCACGTCTTCGGGACAATAACCTTCTTTCGCAATGATCAATTGCGCTGTCCAAGTTTCACCATGCAAATATTAATCATCCAACAAACACCCAACAAAGTCAAGAATAGCCATGGAATCCAGCGCTTTTCCGAAGAACTCGGCCACCGTGTGCTCACAGTTTCTTCCATCTGGAACTTCCTACCTACCGAAAGACACAAGCACCATTAGAGCAAGCACCAACGTGCCCCAAAGGATGTCTCCATCCAGAAGACCACCTTTTCACCCGCTAGTTATCCGACGTCTGCCAGTTATCCGACGTCGTCGTCCCCTCTCATCCCCTGGACCATAAGGACTTTCAACCAAGCCAAGCCGCATACTTTCTCAGCACCTATATCACCACAAGGCTCTGCTACCAGCTCGGACAAGCCTCTTTCACATCATTCAACCTGCCCGTCAACAGTCCCTGATACACCCACCTTGCAAGCAACATGTCAACACGTCTCCTATTTCCACAGTCCAACCCGGACTGAACTTGGCGTCGCCCCAAGAACAGTCTTCGCGCTTTGTAGAAGCGTACGCCATCTCCGACGCAAGCTAAAACATTACTCTCAAGAGGGAGCACAACCTCGCACGCACCTCACCCGACTCCTCGCTCGACCTATCATCTCACTCTCCCCTCGACCTATCATCTCACTCTCCGCTCGACCTATCATCTCACTCTCCGTGGCATCCCTCGGAGCTAACCAGCAGCTCCAGTAAACCTTACCAACCAACTAACGTATCGCGCCATGCACACTTTCCATCACATGCTGTGAACTCCGGCATCTACCACTCCGACTTTCAGTCCCACGCCACAAATGGGGTCAGAGCTGCAACGAGTGTAGAGCCGCCAGTAATATCATCCATCAAGTTTGCCTCGCTAAGGAACACTGGCCCCTCTCCAGCGTAAACTACCCATTCCAGTGCTGTCTTTCGCCGGGTTTCTGCTCAGTACTCTCTCTTTTGCTGGTCTTCCACATCGGCGTCCTAGCCAGTGACACGCCATCGCCCGTCACAAGGCTCAAATTGGAGTTCAAATTATAGTTCGTTGCGTTCGAGTGAACTCTAATCCGTTTTTATTTGTGTACCTTCACAGTAGTGAGTATGGGGATACGAGCTCCAAAGCTTTTTTTTTCTAAACGGCGAAGCCGATTTTTGTTTAGTTAATTCCTATTTCAAGTCACAACTACACTGATAAACCTAAGAATAATCCAGTTTGAAATATTGGAGAAAGTGGCACAAAAACGCGTAAACTTGTAAACTAAAATGAGTTTTCAGTGTTCTGAATGCAAGATTTGGGTTAACTCTTGATTCAGAAACTATCATGGTGTTATTTAAGCACAGTATAACATATAGGCAGGCAGGTAAGGGACCGTTCATTATTTGTCAATG
The DNA here is from genome assembly GCA_023313725.1 of Lithobius niger. NCBI lineage: Eukaryota > Metazoa > Arthropoda > Chilopoda > Lithobiomorpha > Lithobiidae > Lithobius > Lithobius niger. The sequence goes on along the minus strand of JAHWFP010044868.1, from coordinate 12,341 downwards.
GGTGGGGGAGGGGGCTGGCGAATTGTCGTCATCAATATAAAAAATCCATGACCTCCCCTTTTGGTATTGAGAAATTGTTTGGCCCCCCCCCCCCAAAAAAATTCTATTACAATTTTCATTTTCATGAAAAGAGTGTACGAAAGGTACTAGGCCTACTTTAATACGTTGTGGGTTGTGCTGAGCTAAATAAATTTATTACATTAACATTCTATGACTTGCTGTGCACTTCCTTTCTCGCAACTTTTTTTTTTGACCCCCACCCCCTCCTAATAACAACTCCCAACAAAATGTAGCCGCCCCCACCTCTCTTCATTAAAAAATTTTCGTGACTTCCCCCTCATTTTCGTACGGAGCCCTGTACAGGACATGCCAAGAATTAAAAATTAGGTATGTTATCTCGACTAACAAATTTGTTACGGTATGTCGCGATAACAAACATAATTTTTAATTCTTGGCATGTCTTCTACAGAGCTCCGTATTATCGCCGGGGGGCCGCCCCCCCCCGTTGATAAATAATGAATGGTCCCTAAAGAAACAGCATTTTTTGTTTTCGCGGGACATCCCCTTTAACACGTAGACATGCGATATTTTTGTTGCTACAAACTGAAAAATTGAAAGAAGAAACACACAAAAATTACTCTAAACAAATCGGAAGTTCCAATGGGCAAGTCGTAGGAAAGGGTTAAGGGTTAACAAGCTTTTATTTTAGGGAGATTGACCGTGTAGGCATGGTTTTCTTTTAGCGTTCTTACCCCAAAGTCGCTGATTGAAAAAGCATGGTGTAGGCCTTGGTGTAGGCTAGGACGCAGTGTCGTTATTTCGTCCGCGTATCGTGCTGCCATCTAGCGAATTCAGAAATAATCTGAAGCCGTAGTGGTGGGAAAGAAGTCGTAGTAGGTGAGATGCTGCCAGCTAGTGAGTTCTTCCGGAAACCATTCTGGTTCTAGGGTTTGTAGGATTGGAGCAAAGACCTTGGAATAGTAGTAGCAAAAGTTAATAAAACCAGACCGTGTCTGGTTTTATTAACTTTTGGTAGTAGTATAGGAGATTGGAGATCAGGGAGGTGGAAGATGCCATGGGGAGTGGGATTAGGGGTGGCGAAGAGCACAGGGACTCGTCACAAATTACGAATAGACCGGCAGGACGGAAAAAAAAAACAAGAATTTTAACAGGTTAAAATTGGTTTTTACTATCGTAAAATTACTTACCTTCAGTACTCATGCTAAATTCGCTAAATTTGGCTTTTCCCATGCTCAAACTAAAATTTCCCTTAAATTTTGAATTCAACACCAGTTGCCCGTTTTCTCCGCCAGGCGCGCTGCGCAGTCATACCTGCTGCAGCCGCCTGCCTCCCGTGGGGAAAACCCCATTCGCTTTGAACCTTTCTTGTTCCTTAGCGGGGAGGCGGGCGGGTTGTACTGAAGGTAAGTAATTTTACGATAGTAAAAACCAATTTTAACCTGTTAAAATTCTTGTTTCTTACTATCTGCAAATTACTTACCTTCAGTACTCATGCTGACTTTGTCGTTTCGGGGGCGGGCTCTAGGAACCTGTGTTTTTTTTTTTTTTTTTTTTTTTTTTTACTACCAACTTAATTTTTAGGATTTCTCACCTGAATGTCGTTCTTTTCCTCATTCTTAGGTGTCCTACTCTGCCTCTGTCGGTGCACTGGTTCATCTTAGACCCAGTTCACCTTTCCCTTGCGTCACTTCGGCCATCTTGCACTTGTCGTCTACTGTCCCTTCTTAGATCCAGTGACGACATTCCGAGCCACCACGTCCGCTCCAGATTCTCCACTTATATCTCTTAGATAGTGGCGGATGAACGTATTCTTGTTCTTCCACTTGCAGGCAGCTATAACTTCGTCTAGTGGCGTGCCCTTCCCGTATGCCCATGATGCCGACAGTGCCCTGAGCTCGTGTGCTCTGACTTCTGTCGGTACATCTGCATGTTCTGGGCTAGTCTCATATGCTCTTTGAATAACCTGACAGATCCATCTGCCTAGTTTGAATGGCGTGACAGATTTATTCACCACTTCCCCTGTTGTATTGTCCATGTCTAGGAAAAGTGGGATTTTTTCCTTAACTAACTGATCTGATACTATCTTTGCAGTCCTTTCGAGGTAATACTTCAGAGCTCTTATGGGGCATTGCAGCTTCTCTTCACTCCCCCTCGGTTTTCCGTGTCCTATTGCGTGTATCACTACTGGCGTGGGCTCCTTGTCCGGCCTCAAGTTCTTTGCTCTGAAGTCCGCTGGGAAAATAAGGGACACCGATGACCAGTCTCTTGCAAATCTGATGTGGCCTTCTCTCCTTGAGAATGCTGCCACTTCGCTCTGTCTCGCAGCGGACGCCAGAGCTACAAGGAAAACCGTCTTTTGAGTCAGAATCCTGATTGATGCCAATGCCAGTGGTTCGTAGGGCGGCCGTGCCAAACTGGATAGTACGAGTGGTAGGCTCCATTTTGCGAACAGAGTCCTCGTCCTGGGCCTCGCATTTTCAAACGCCGCGATGAGCTTCGATAACATAGGGTTTGACACCACAGTTGACCTTCCTAAACACGTGAGCACTGAGTTTATGGCCGACCTGTACCCTTTTATTGAGGTAGGTGAAAGTCCCTTTTTAAATAAGTCCTCCAGGAACTGAGTGAGTTCGAATATGGACGGGTCACATGGGTCACATCCTCTGTCCTTTGCCCATGCGAACCATCTTCTCCACTGTCCCTCGTACATGTCCGAAGTTGATTTCCTCACTGACTGCAGGAGTCTGCTCGCTACTTCGTTGGAGAAACCATCTTCTGTCAGGTTTGTCTTCAGAGTCGCCACCCGTGAAGATGTAGCACACCTGGGTTTGGGTGGATCGTCGTTCCTCTGTGCTGTGACAGAAAACTTTCTGTCAATGGCAGCAAAACTGGCTCTTCTATGCTCAGTTCCATCAGGTCCGGAAACCAACTGGCTGCCGGCCAGTATGGCGCTACTAGTATGAAGGACCCGGAGGATTCCCTTATTTTGTTCGCTACTTGCTGTAGTAGGCAGAATGGTGGGAAGGCGTACGCGCTCATCCCTACCCACGATATCGAGAGGGCATCCGTAGCCCAGGCTTGTGGGTCCGGAAAAGGGGAGACGTAGTTTTTTAGTTGACTGTTTGCCTTCGTCGCGAACAGGTCCACTACTGGTTTCCCCCATCTCACAAACAGTGTCGCACAAATGTTCGGGTCCAGTTGCCACTCCGTCGTCGGGACTTTGTTCCCTCTGGACAGCTCGTCCGCCCAGACGTTCTGCTTTCCTGCGATATGCCTCGGTATCAGATTTATCGAAAAGAGTGTGCAAACTTCCATGAGTGCTGACGTCTCCTCCATCAGGGCTTTGGAATGGGTCCCTCCCCCGTGTTTTATGTATGCGACCGTGGTGGTGTTGTCGGACATTATGCCCACGTCCTTCCCCCGTAGCCGATCTCTCCAAGTCTCCACTGCCAATCTCACTGCCCTCAGTTCTAGAAGATTGATGTGCAAAACCTGTTCCACTGGGGTCCACTTCCCTGAAGTCATAGAATCTCCTAGGTGGGCCCCCCATCCTGTTGAGGAGGCGTCCGTGAAAAGAAGTAGTTTTGCCTCCCTTTCCTTCAGGTGAACACCTTCTTGAAGGTTCTCTGTCTTGCACCACCAGTTCATGTCTGGGAGATTGACCAGTTGTATGGTGTCTGCCCACGACCTCCGTGGATTCCATTCCTCCTTCCGGAACCAGTGTATCGGTTTTACCTTCCACTGGCCCCATGGCACCAATGCTGCGTTGGAATCCAGAATCCCGATCACTGATGCCAAGTCTCTTGCCGAGATTGTTGACATCCGAATCAACCTCTTCACAGAAGTCCGTGTTTTTTCCACTCGTTCTGACGAAGGGCGTACTGTGCAGTCCTTCAAGTTGAAATCCACCCCTAGGAAAGTGAAAACCTGGAGTGGGGTGAACCTTGACTTCTTGCTGTTTACTCCCAAGCCCAGCTCCTTGAACAATTTCAAACACCTGACCAGCTGTTGAAGAAGGGAGGTCCTTGAGAGGTTGCGTAGAAGCCAGTCGTCTAAGTACGCGTGTGCCCGTATTTCCTCTTGATGGAGTAACCCCAAAACCGGCTTCATTATTCTTGTGAAGACTTGGGGTGCCGTCGACAGCCCGAACGGAAGGGTCGTAAATTGATACGATACGTCCCCATGGTGCAATCTGAACAGGTGCCTGACGTCCATGTGTAGGGGTACATGCAGGTAGGCGTCCTGCAGGTCCACCGATACAGTGTACTCCCCTTCTTGTAGCGCCTCTCGGATCCTTCCGATTGACTCCATCTTGAAGTGTTCTTTGCGTATGTGACCGTTGAGTCTTCTCAGATTGAAGATGAGGCGAGTGCCCCCCCCTTTCTTTGGGATCACCCTCGCCGGGCTCCAAAAACCTTTCGTATTTGGTGGGGCTACCTCCAGGGCTCCTTTCTCCAAAAGCTTCTCTATTTCCGCCTGCAGACCCGGTGTGTCTTCTGTCCTTTGCTGGGGCGCGGTTGACAACGCTGGTCTCGAAGAAAAGGGGGGGTAGTAACCGTTCCTCAGTGTCTCTAGGATGAAAATGTCCGAAGTTATTTGCTCCCAGTTCTCCAAGTGTCTTGACAGTCTTCCCCCCACCTGCCGGTGAATGGGAAAAGACTCCTCCTTCATGTCAATACCTAGGGCCCGTTCGGCGGCCTCGTCCTCTACCTTGACTTCTGGCTCTTTGTAGGCTCCCGCCCCTCCCTCTGGCTTGGGACGGGGCTGTTTCACGAAAGGGCTGTGAATCTTGTTTCCTTTCGCCTCTGCCACCTCCTCTGCCTCTTCCGTCCTGATGTCCCAGTCCCACCCCGTGGCTTGGATAGGTGGGGTATGCTCTCATCATCGGTCTCGCTCTTCCCCTAAATCCTCGCATCGTCGACGTCGATGGTGCTGGAGGTCTTGTCCTGTCTTTCAGCTCCGGTGCTAGCGTGAGGAGCTTCCCGTTGAATATTTCCGTAGCACCGTGGATTGGGAGTAGTCTAAGCTGGCCTGCGACGTCCGTCGGTATTGTGGAGGCCGACTCAAGAAGCGCGTCCCGCTTTCTGAACACGGTGTTAAGAAGTAGTCGCGAAGACCAATTGAGGCTGTCCTGCTGGAACGAGGATGCACGCTTCATTAAGTGCAGGCATTCTCGAACCGTCTGATTTTCCTTGAGTTCTGGCTTTTCTGTCACTAAGGATTTTATAGCAGCCACTGATGCCGAGTAAGCGAGTTCGGCATGCGAGTTAGCCCTTATGCTGCACCGAAGGAGGGCTTCGTCATTGTCGTGGAGTTGGATTGGCGTCCTTATAAAGGCTGGCGTCTTGATAGTGGAATCCAGTTCTAAGTCCATGCGTTCCGGAAAATACTCCGCCTCTGGGAAGGTCTTATATCTTTTTCGAGGGGGGGCTCCCTTCCCTGTTGCCGTGAAGAACATCTTGGCAAACTTCGGGTCATGTGGGGGTAAAGGCTTGGATACGGAAATAGGCTGGCCGTCCTTCCTTGTGAGGGACTCGTTGTTCAGTAGCTGCCTGAAAGCAACCGCCGACTGTGGTAAGTGCGCTGGGGCTGCCTTGGCGCTTCCCGCGTTCGCCAGTGTTTCCATTGGTGGGTCCTCTGGGTTTACCTCCGCTGGCACGGCCTGTTTGCAGAACGGCGTTTCCTTTAAATATTTCATAGTAAAACCAGCGAAGGCTTTCCAACTAATAAGCCCCGGTCCTTCTTCGAATGGGTCATCCTGGTCCGTCGATTCTGTTTGTGCCGGTCTCCTCTCTGCCTCCTCCCTCCATTGTCGTTCTTGCCACTGTTGTTCGTCCCTAAAACTTCTAACTTCTCCAAAAATGTCGTCCTCGTTAAATTGCACCTTCCTGTTCTTGGCGTGCGATTCTAGCTGCCTCTCATAAACTCTCTTCCTGTCTCGGTACTGTGCTTGGTCCTCGTAATGGCCTCCGTACGATTCGTCGCCATAATCGCCCACTTCGTCATGATCGCCGGCGAAATCATCGTCATAAAATTCACTACCGTGGCGAACCTCTTGTCGAGCGTCCTCCCCGTCACCAGAATGTTCGTAATACGGGTTTACAACTCTCACTGGCGAACCTTGCTGACCTTTAATCATATTCTCGTACCGCGACGGCGATTCTCCTCTAGGCTGCGAATGCCGGCGAACCGGCGACGGTCGGCGAACCGGCGGACTGTTCTTCGCTTCGTCTACTCTTGAACTGCGGATCGCCGGCGAACCATACGGTAGTTGTTCCGGCCCCGCGCTGCGGCGGACCGCCGGCGAACGTCCCGCCTGCACGTCCGCCACTATCTGGCTTAGCGAACGCCGGTCCTGATCGCCGCTGTTCGCCTCTCCTGCCCTCCCGCTTACCCCTTTCTTGGGTGCGGGTAGGGCGATCTTGCCATTGTGCGACGCACTGCCCTGTCCGCTTACCCTTTTCTCGGGGGCGGACTGGGATGGCATTAGTTTAGAGTGTTTTCCAGCACCTTTCCCTTTTACTGACACCTCTACTTTCTCGCTATTCTTACTTGGAGCGGCGTCGGTCCTGTTCCGTTCCTTCTGAGTGTGCGCCGACCTTTTTCCCTCGTCCGCCTTGATTGGTTTTGGCGCCTTTTCACGGATCGCCGGCAAACCCTTTGTATTAACCGGCGGCGAACCCTTTGTCTTTGGCTGCCCACCTAAACCTTCTACTGGCGCACTAATCACTGAAAGGTCGTTGTTTAACGTCACGACGTTCTCTCCACGCAGCACTACACTATTCTGCAACGAAGGATTACTGTTTATTAAACTATTCACGCTGGCAATTAGTCCCGAAATTTGGCTTTGGAACGACTGCTGCATCTCACCTAACTTTGCGTCTACGTGCTCGATCACCTTCGAACTCACGTTGTTTTCCATCCTGTCGGATCGTGATTCTACCACATTAATGGCCGTTTCCCTGGCCGCAGTCACCACTGAGCCCAGTGATCTCTCCGGATATATGGATTTTTCGTTCGGTTCGAAGCCCTCAAAATCCGGAGTCGAACTCGATTCTAAGCTGGCAAGTTCTTGAAGGAAAATAGGAGCGTCCGGGTCCTTGCTCATGCCTGCCAAACGTTCGTCAATGCTCGTCTTCGACTTTCCTGCCTTTCTCTTCAACTGGGCCTTCTTTTGGTCTGAATGCTTCCAGGTGTACAGAATCTTTTTCACTGTATCGGCTTTGTGTAACTCACAAATCTCGCATAAGTTATCCACAAAATTGCACTGCCTACATCTCCTGCAGAGTGGGTGCAAATCCTTTGGAGTCTTTTGGCACGTGCACGATGGGAATTCCCCGTCTTTCAAAAGTTCGTTCACATTGTCCACCTCCTCATTCCCTGTCTCGATCACTCCTGCATTTTCTTTTACACTTTCCGCCATCGTTTGATTGGAAAAACCGCACGCTCGTCCTACCACGATGCGTGCTCAAAAGCGAATGGGGTTTTCCCCACGGGAGGCAGGCGGCTGCAGCAGGTATGACTGCGCAGCGCGCCTGGCGGAGAAAACGGGCAACTGGTGTTGAATTCAAAATTTAAGGGAAATTTTAGTTTGAGCATGGGAAAAGCCAAATTTAGCGAATTTAGCATGAGTACTGAAGGTAAGTAATTTGCAGATAGTAAGAAACACACACATTCGTATGTGACGCGTCCCTGTGGCGAAGAGAGGGCAGCGATCGAGGTGGGGGGGGGGGGGGGGAAGAAGTGACCGGCGTAAAGTGGGGAAAGACCGTCCTTCTGGCGTAGCGGGCAGGCGAAAAAGGATTGGGGCACTAAATGTCCTGGGGCTCCTGTCTGGGTTTTGTGGTTGCGTTTTGTGGCTGGGTTTTGTACAATCAGCATCATCATTGACCCTAAAAGAAAAGACGGTGCTGTATTCCAAAAATATAAAACTCCCGTAACATTCGGGGACTGCAGTGAAAGCCAGAGTGCGTCCATCTAGACGGAAAAAAATAATAAACTGTTGCCTCGACGGGACATTGTCTTTTTTATGTTTCATTTCTCATCTTTTAGGTTGCAGCCCATTTTTACAGCCAAGGGAGTTTAATAAAAATTAATCACAATCTATGACCATGGATTCAAACGGGAACACGCCAGAAGAGCTAAATGTCATAAAAGGGCTAAGCGACATAGGAGCTAAAATCAGACTCAAGCACTAAATTGTCGTTACGACATATCAGCTACAGTCACAAGGGCCAAAGTCACAATAGCTAACGTCATAAGAGCCAGACCACATAACAGCTAAAACGTTTTAACCCCTGTCATATCAGCTAAACGACAGAGGAGCCAACGAAACAACAGCTAAACGACATTATGAGGACAGTTGTGGCTAATCCCTCCCCCCCCCTGGTCCAGTGAGGAGTCACCCCCGCCCCTATTATCAAATGTCCCCCCCGTCGGTTTAAAAATGGTACTTCCCTATTTCCGACTTGGACTAGTGGTTGGGTTGTGACCCCCCCTCCCCCACCCCACACACACATTTTTGGCCATGTTATTTTCATGCGTTTTACTTATATCCATCCCGTCATAATGGACCGGTTATTATTCATAGCTGAGGGGGGAAAGGGGGGGAGGGAGGAGGAAATGAAAATGTGACCACTAAATTTTCGATGACCCCCGCCCCTTCGAGACCCTGAAAAAATTTTGACCGCCCCGCTCAAGGTCCAAAAATAATGTGGCTCTCAAACAAAAATGCGCTTTTCGTGCACCCATCGAGACGGTTACGTCCCGTTTCGCCAAATCCCGTTTCGCCACATCCCGTTTCGCCAAAAAGAAAGCAGACTAACAGATTTTGCGTCAGGGGCCAGTCCCGTTTCGCCAAAAATTGTTCACGAAATTTTAGGCACACGAAACATTTAAAACATTTAAACACGAACAATTATAACATGATAATGGTCAGACATTCATAGACAAACACCCGATTTGCAGAATTCCATTTTGCAAAATATTTTTTTCAAATTACGTGCCTCGCTCACTGCGGCTAAACACATAACATCAGAAACCACAACTAATAAAAAATTACCAACAATTAGGCATGCCTCTTTAACTTTTGCAATGTTAAATTTTTGAAGAATATTTTGATTCTGAAAAACGGGATTCTGCAAAACGGGAATTCCCGTTTGGAAAAGATTAACCATCACGTGTATAGGTAACTATTCTTAAAAGAGAACCTTGGCATTGACGTAGTGACGCCCGAGCATTCTAAACAATTATATTTAAACCGCACTTTTTTCCGTCTGTATTGCCAGTTTTCAAAACGCTAATAAATCAACTGGGCTTATTCTCTGTTAAATGTTTGCCTTTTAAAGCCCCATTACATAGAAATAAGGTATTAAATTTCGTGTACGTAAAATTTTGTCAAATTCGTTTGGGATTTTGGCGAAATTCACCATTGAGATGGTCCGCAGATAATTCCTGTAGCTCTCAACTGTTGCCTCCGTCCATTTCTTCGGGTGTGTCCATTTGTAGTAATGACTTTATTGTAGTAATGGCCTTATTTTTGTCGAGCAAGTAAAAGCGGAGGACGGTCAAAGAGTTTGCAGCCTTTTGTGAGAGCATGTGTTGACCCCAGATGGGGGTAAAGCCATAAAAAATTTGCGAACGTTTTACGCATGCGCAGTATTTTAGGGGGAGTTTGGAGAGAACAAAACCGTTTGTAAGAACACTCTTGACTAGGACTGTGAATTGGTCAGATACTTCACCATAAATATTAATTATCCGCAGCCTAAGACATTATTTCACGATAAGTCAAACTATGGGCCATGGGCAGCCTCAGCAGTGTGTTCAAACTTCAACACAGTCGAACTATAACCGACAACGCCAAGAACGTTCGTTTCCACGGCTACTGATGGGAAAAAAAAGGAAGGGCTTTACATGCAGATTTGGAAGAAGCTCGAAGCTTGGTGAGTGATTTTAATTGTGAGATACCCACTTGCTTTGGGGTGGGTTGATGCTATTGTTTCTCTTGGGACCTTTTATATGCAAGGCTTTGTAACGTAGTTGCTTCATGTTCTTTACGGAAATTGTTAAATTGTGAAGTAAGCCCGTTTATTAATAATATCAAGTGTTGGCCTGCTTTAAATTCTTTGTGTAAATTAATGACATTAAGTAATTTTAATTATTTCAAAGTGTGGCCTAATTAAGATCTACGGAAGTTACGAAGTTGATTTTTTCCCCCCTTGCAAAAGTGTAAAGGTTGGAAGATCGTTTGATTTTGATCTATTGCATTAATGTTTTCGCTTTAAAATAAGTTAACAACCCAGTATCAATGTTTTGACTTATTTTTCGTCATTGTAAAATAAGATTTTCTTTTTAACCCCAGTTTTAAGCCGCGCAGTCTCGCAGACTAATTCAGTTATATTTTGAATTAATCAATAATGGAAGACTTTTTATATCCTTTGCCTAAACCCGAATTGATTGACTTGGCCAAGCAAAATAACTTATAATCTAAACTGGTACAACGGCGGAAATTATAGCCACGTAAGTTAGTGCTATAACCGCAGACAAATCGAAGAAGTTGACATTACTGATTACATCACAATACGGCAGAAGGAAAAGGAGCAACAGGATTTCGAAAAAAGACGCATCGAGGAAACGGTTAAAGAGCGTGAACATCAGGGCCGAAACATCAGGGTGAACATTATAAGCGTAAGATTTATTGCGGCCCTATTTATCATCCCCCCAGTTTCACAAAAAAATGGAGTATTCTTTTTTTTTTAACAATTTTTTTTTTTTGTAAAAATAGTAAAAGTAAACAAAAATTCTATTCAAAATAGTACCTTATTTTCTTTTTCCCCGTGACCGTGATGCACCTTTGAGGCTCTTTTCGTCCTGTGGCCCAGTGCTTCAGCACCCAAAGCACCCCCCCCCCCCCCCCCTTAATCCGTCCCTGGTGAACATGAGCGTTGGCTAGCTGAAAATGGGTCTATTAGTGCTACACCCAGTCAAAACCGGACTGCTAGCAGCCAGGGTAGTAATAATAACTACGATATGTAGAAGATCATGGCTAGTTCTGAAGAAGGCCAGGATTTCGGGCTGTTTTTAATCCACTTTGAAAGAATGTGCGAGAAGTTAAGTTTCCTGAGAACACGTGGGTGCTTAGGCTCAGGCCCGGGCCAAGGTCAACGAATCTGGGGGGGCAAAGCGTAATTTGACGCCCCCTGCCTGGTTTGCCCCCCCCCCCCCCCCCCCCCCCGCCGCCGCCGAGATCTGCGTTTTGTAATTAATTTCTTTGAGTCTTAAGTCAGCCGAAGCAACTTAATGCTTGCATGGCTGAACCGGCTCAATTTTGAACATTACCAGGCTTTTAGAGGAGAAGAAATATCTGGTAAGGGGAGGTGCCAACCCTCCATTTGGATGCGTGCCGGACAATTCTGGCCAACAAATTCAGTCCCAGCAAAAAATTTGGTTGCAAAGGGGAAAAAAATGCGACATTTTGGTCCCCAGTTTAAAAAAATCAAAAATAAAATGCCAGTTAAAATTGACGACCAACTATGACAGTATGGTCCAAAGTTATGTTATCGTAATCTCAGAAATGTTGGTGACAGTTTGTTGCAATATAGATTTAAGAGCACGCCCAGAGTTTAAGATTTCATAATTTCTGGCAGTGAGTTTTCAGCAGACTGGCATGGCTTGAAGATGTTTAACGTTCTCGTTCGAAGTTCGCCCCCCCCCCCTCCTATGCTGGTTGCACAGGCGTGGCAGGTGTGATAACACAATGAAAATAGATTTTTCATGGAGCTCAACTTATTTGCATTTATACTATAGGGAGTTTATTTTTTTTTCATGCGAGACCAAATTCTTGTACGGGTTATGTTTTATCATATCAAAAACCAAACTGGTAAAAGGGGCCGCCAAGTTCCGAATGGTTCGGCCCTTCAAAGGAGTAATATCAACACACCAATACATTCGCCAACTTAATCGCACCTAATAATACTTTCGACGTTAAATGAAAACTTGAACTTTGCTGCCGAAAGTAGCAATGTTCTAGTTTTTATTTATCCTTTGAATTATTAAGTGGTGCGATTAACTTGGTGAATGTTTTGGTGTGTAGATATCACTCATTTGAAGGGCCGAACCATTCGGAACTTGGCGGCCCCTTTTACCAGTTTGGTTTTTGATATGATAAAACATAACCCGTACAAGAATTTGGTCTCGCATGAAAAAAAAATAAACTCCCTATAGTATAAATGCAAATAAGTTGAGCTCCATGAAAAATCTATTTTCATTGTGTTATCACACCTGCCACGCCTGTGCAACCAGCATAGGAGGGGGGGGGGGGG
>JAHWFP010044867.1:97701-135126 GCA_023313725.1 Lithobius niger | reverse complement strand
GGGGGGGGGGGGGACGAACCCCTCAGTTTGAAAACGTGGGGGGGACGGTCCCCCTCGTCCCCCCCTGGATCGACGCCTATGTGACAGGGTTTGTAATTGTTCAGATGAACTCATGTTTGAGCTTTTTCCACTTGTTTCAAAACACTACCGAGTGCAAACTTTCAACTAACAATGGGCACCCACGATCTTATTGTGGTGCCCGAACACGTTAGTCTTCCTCAGGCGTTGACTGTTCGATGTTGGAGAGCTTCTTCCTACTCCATCTCGATGAGCAGTCGTTTTCTTTGAATTCACTTTCTCTTCCCACTGATCTCTACAAGACTCACTGGGAGGAGTGATGGCTTTCCATTTCTGTGCGAGTTGGTGGGCTAGTCTAGGGTGGACTATATGCTTATAATGTCCGAACATGACACAAGACTCCCATAAGAAATTTCGAAATTTGCTCGAGTTATTGACATCTTATTAGCACCAATGTATAGATAGCCCTTTAAAAAACTATTTGAATGGTGTATTCAAACTTCAAAATCGATTAAAATCTGAACTAGTTGTGCATTTGACACGAACTTTAGACAATGCAGTTTTAAGGCTATTACCAAGAGAAAAACTGGTTCTCAGGCCCTGCCCACACTCATTTTTTGATGAGAAATAAAAGAAACAACGCTGCGAAAATCACAGTTATATAAAAAATGGTCCTTAGTATGGCATGAAAATATAGAATTATCATCCGTGTCATTAAATAATTTTATAAACGGATGATAGGCAGAATTATGAGGCAGTGATTTGTATTTTACTCAAAATAAAAAATGATTCCTCAAAAAATATAAAGCAAAATAGAGCCAACAAATAAAAAAAAATTTAATTCCTCCAGCCCACACAGATTTCTTATGTAAAGCCCAGAATCAAATTTCAATTTTTAAGTGACCTAATGTAATAATTTTTTTAAAAAACCTGTTTTATATTTCGGCGAGTAGAGCACATTATTTTTAAAATGTACTTGTACTTCCCACATTGTCCTCCAAAACATCTAAAGGAAAAAAAACCTATCAAATTGTGTTTTGAAATGTTTAACTAGAAGAGAAGTTTTGGCCATCCAGACACCTTCCTATTTAATGCAGCCATCATAAACACATAAACTCCATTGACGGAAAATCAAAATATTGATCAATTCCTATTTTTAAGAAACTTGACCAATCGAAGTCAAGACTCCGTGACTTGAAACTTGGACTAAGTTTGACGAAGCGTATTCCACTGTAAATACTGTTTCGATGCCGAAGTAAAATGACCGAAGTAACGGTTTTTTCAATAATCAGGATCTTAACCAAGTCTCAGTAAAATCCGCCAGTACCGGTTTGGCATGATTGGTTCAAGTACATCCCTAGTAATCATTCATTTAAATAACTGTTTAGTAACCATGTTTAACTAAGGCAGTGAAAACAGTCTTGAAAAAAGAAAGGTGTATCCCAGCCACTCGGTATTTGTTGGGCATCCGCACGAACAAAGTGTTGATAAAAGGTAAGCTTGGTGTTCCTTTGTGCTGCTTGCGTGACATACGGGATTAGTCGGACTATTGTTTAGAACTAAAAAGCTGTTTGTCCATTGTCAGTGTCTTTGTTTTTTAAATTTTTTGTCATGGGCTTGTCCTAAGAAACAATTTCATTGTTTTTAATTGGCCTTTTGGACAGTTGTTGTCATAGTTTGTTTTGGTTACATAATTTACATGTTTTATTGAAATGTTTTGTACTCTGTTGGCATAGAACCTTCTTTAAACTTGTATCTTTTAATCCTGAATATTTAGTGAAAGTGAAAGCATTGGATAAATGACCCACTGATTGTGGTGTTTGTTCTGCACTACTAAACCATATTTTCTCTAATAAACTCTGGACGTTGAAAGATTGCTGGGTCTCAACTAACGGTCAAATTTCAGCTCACGTGAAAATAAAGAGCGTTGAACCTTAAATAAACAACTAGGTGCTTTTTAGAAACTTATGTTTAACTTATGTGTATTTTGTGGTTTGAAAATAAAACCTCATTGTGGCTTCAGGCAATGAAAAAGTTACGTTCGTACAATTCAAAGGTCAAGCTTTGTTAAACTTATTTTTTTAAATATGTTTCGGACAACAGTAGCATGCAATGTATGTTTAGTTAATCAGGTCTCAAAAGTATTAGACTCGTGGCCTTAAAAAAAACACTGAGCCTTAGATTAGTACAAAGTTGTGTACGTCACAAAAATAATCGTCGTCCGTTTGATTATTCCAGGAAATATGGTTAGTGTTTGCACATTTACTAGCTTTATTTCATATACAGGTATACGTGAATATTACCCTTATTTGGTTTTGCCTCTCAGATAATTGGAACGATTCCTTTTTTGGTGCTTTGTACTGCTTGGAGCTAGTAAGCTTTTAAACTGAAGTTGTATGTGTTCTCCTTTCTGCCAACCGTGCATGTCTTATGCCAGCTGGGAATACTTTTGTCAGCCATGTTGTTTGTGAAAGTTTCCGATTAGCGTAGTCATACACTTCTCCCACTGTCTGCTTTTTGCTATTTTGACAGACTTTTTATGCGTTAAACTGCTTCCACCGTACAGTCAGGGGTTTCGATAACGTTCTGAACTTAGTGGATCAGTTTGAGTCTCTACATTGTACTGTATCAGACTGTTGGGCAATCTGACCTAAGTGTAGGGTCTCTGTTCAGTCTAAAGAGCATGGTGGCTAATACATGCATAGACTGTTGCTTCCCTCACCAAATATTTCTGTATGTACAATTTGAGATGTGGAAGATTCACTTTGACGAATGGTCATCAAAGCAGGATTCAAACTGTCTCTACGCAGCCAACTTAAAAGCAATTTATGACCCAATTTGTTTCGAGCAGGTTCCTATGACCTCCTTTGAACAATTTGGAGAATTCCTTTTAGTAGACTACACCATTGTTACTGAAAACAAAATGTCTTCTGCTTATTATATTGGACACTGGTAGAACTGTGGTACTGTGAATTCCAAGGCGAGACACCGCACGATGATTCCTGGATTTGTGCGTTGAACTATGGGCTTCCAGAGTCCAAGAGTGTTGCTCTTTGCTCTTTCCTGAAACCTCTACTGAGGCATTTTAGCTGCAACAAGATCTTTATTTTGTTAAGGATTTAACCATGCAGGACAGAACAGATTCCGCTTTACAGAGAACTTAAAGTCCAAGGATACTATCATAAGTATCTGATCAATTAAAATAGCTTTCTCATACTTTTTACCCCTAAGTACTCATTACTACCTCCCACTATATCTGTCTGTCATTCATTGAAGCCAAAAAGACTTATTACATTACCATTCTTCCACTACCACTTTTTCCCTGTCAGTTTTCCATTCGGTGTAATGCGTGTTGAGAGCCAAATCCTTTTCAAGCCTTGCATTTATACTAATTAAGGATCAAAAGAGTTTTACTTACAGCCCACCTGCTTAGGGAATATGTAAAGTTTTGGTCAGCCTCTCCTCCGCCTCCCAATCTTTCCAGAAGAACATGTAATTACGGGGGAGAAAAAAACTTCTTCATAGCTTGCTGTCAGATGCAAGTACTTTGTACCCACTGTTTGTGGAGTGTTTTCCTAGGGCCAAATCTTTCGTTGTCATCAGTATTATTTGGTCTCTTTATCTATACGAAAGGCAAGCAGTTTGTGTTACACTTGCGTCTGCTCACTGTCTGGTGAACTTCAACTCTCTTTACAGAGAATACAAGACAGTTAAGGTCAAAGATCCTGTCATGAATATCAGAGAGATTAAAAACAGCTTTCCCATATGTTGTTGTCATCAGCGACATTTAGTGTCACATATAGTGGGAGTGAGGTTTAATATCTACGTAACCCTGTGCCTATGTTAAGGTTCAGTGCATCACCAGGTCATTCTATTTTTATTTTCGGTATTGGCATTGCAGTAAGGGTTGGATAGTGCTAGGGGAGTTTAAAACTACAGGAACGATTGACATTATCATTCTGAAGATAGCCTTAACTTATATCACCTAAAGGGTGTCATGGGTTCTGCTTGTGTTTTTTCGTGATCACTCGACTGTTAATTCACAGCCGTTAATTCACATACCTGGCTTTGAGTTCATGTTTATCCTCTCACGGTCACACATTATTATGGTGTTCAAAATTTACTTACATGCTATTATGGTCCAAAACTAAATAAATAAACACTAAAATTTCTAAGTTTCAATAGCCTATAAGCTTATATCTTCTGGAATTCTTCATTCTCGGTGACACTCTGCTCTTCCGTTGAGTGGGTGGCCCCCTCCCTTGGCGGCCTTTGTAGGCAAAATGTGTTTGATCCCTGCGTGCGCCCCATTAGTAAGGTCATATGTTTCTAGACCAAGCCTTTCTTTTCCAAAAAAGCAATTAAAAACATCAGGCTTGGTCTGGAAACGTATGCCGTGAGGATGTATGAGAGTCGTCTGCTTAACCTCATGCATATGCAGGGACCAAACATGTTGTGCCTATGAAGGCCGTCGAGGAAGGGAATCACCTGCTCAGGAAAAAGGAGAGCATTGCCGAGAAGCAAGAATTCCAAGAGATAGAAGCTTGTATGCTTCAAAAACGTTGAATTTTTTAGTGATTATTTACAAATATTTGGCTTTTTTCCTAAACATTACTTGGTAATTACTTGATAACACACATTGATAAAAAATAAATAAAAAAGGCCACGAGCAAATGGCCTGATTTCATGGGATGTTTTCAGTAGAATGTCAACAAATTACTACCATTGTTTCGATTGCCTGGTTCAACATCAACAAAATTGACCTCAAATTCTCTCATTTTCGCACTACCGACTCCTTCACAGTCTTGCAAATTGTCTACTATTGCCTATATAGAGTTCTTCAGGTGTTTTTGAGTACAGTTTTTTCCTCTGGTTGCACGTCAGCCACAGTCAGAATTCGAATTTGCCGGACTTTGTAGCCCCTCATATTTGGTAGGCTGCTCTCTCTTTCTAATATTCCACTTCTTGTGCAGTCTTTTCTCCAGGTCTGGCCCTACCTGGTGCCCCACGTTCGGATTATATGGTCCCTGAATATTTATGAGAGGAACTCTTTGATGTTCATGAATTTTGATGGCTATGGATTTGAGGTGTATATCTCTAGCAGAATTTGATCTTGTTAGCGTCTGGTCCCATTTAATTTTATGCTGTGTGGCCGTACAGATTTTGCCTCGTTTTTCCGTATCCAACCTATGACGTTATCAGTGCATCATCTTGAATTCATGGTTGTTCCCATATATGCCACGGAGTGATTAGGTTAGAGCATTGTTGCAGACAGGGCTTCATTGTGTGAGCCTCATTGTCTCCCTTCAAGGCATGGAGAACACAATGTTAACTTAATTGAAAACATTGTTCGTCATGTTACTATGAAAGTTAGTCAAAATTTGAGTCACAATTCTGAGAATTATGTAGAAAAATTACCGCTCAGTTTTCACAACAAAGACACCATCAATGTCTTGCTAATTTTCAATGGCTAACTGCGATTTTCCTCAGCCACTTCAACAAAAGTGTTTGGCTTATATCCACCTACATTGTCTGCTATGAATTTGTAACTGACGCTCCTCGCGGCCTCCCGTATTTCATGGGTAGCATCCTCACTAGCTAATCTAGCTTCCACTTTCGTCTGAAACAACAGCTTGGACGAAAGTGGAAGCTGTATGAGCTAGTCAGGACGCTACCCACAAAATAGGGGAGGCCACAAGGAGCGTCAGTTACAAATTTGTAGCAGACGATGTAGGTGGATAGAGGCCAAAACTTTTGTCGAAGTGCATGAGGAAGATGGCAGTTAGCCATTGAAAATTAGCAAAACATTGATGATGTCTTAGTTGTGAAAAATGAGCGGTAATTTTTCTACATAATTCTCGGAACTGTCATTCAAAAAATGTTAACTTCATGTACCGCTGAGTTAACTAAGCACAAAAAGATTATGCTCAATCAGGCTATTTGTTATGTACCAATAGTAAGAATAGAAATGTAATTAAATGGTGCACAGGTTAGGAAATGGCACCAAAAACACGAATCAGAATTAGAGAGAGTGCTTAAGCAAAATAAAGGTTCACACCACTAAAGAGTTGTTGCACCAGCCATCACGTTTAACAGTGATTGTAGTTGAGTAGTGTGTTTCTGCTTGCTGGTCCTGTGTACACAGAAGTGGATTGGCGGGTCTAGAGGCCAGTTGAAAAGTTGGTTGCAAACAGCCCCTTATTGCATTTTTTTGAGTAGGATAAGCTACTAGAAAATAGGCCATTCAGGATTTTGCGGCTCTAACCTTGCCAATGTACCTATGTGTTTACGTAAAAGGTTGTACTTACTGAAACTCAGTACATGTTGTATTCGTTGACATTTGAGATGAAGCTTAAGCCTTTGGCTTAATTTGCATATTTAGCTAGGGGCAAAGAATAATGTTGCTGGGCAACAGTAAAATGTTCTTGGGTAAAGAGAATTGACTAAATACATTTTTCACATTCTTTAGAGAATGAATTACATCTAGCAATGTAAAACGTGTTATTGTTTGCTTCTAAGCTGCTATTGTCTACTGATGGAGGGTGCATCATGGTCGGACAAGTTAAAGGAACATGCTATGTTATGAAGCTCTAAATTACTCCAGAAATGATTAAATTGGCCAGGATGCTGTTCATCTAACTAAAACCAGTACTTATCATTGAGCTATAATTTTACTGTGTAAAACAACTCCTGATGTTGCAAGGGTGTGGTTATCACGGTATGAGTGTCCTTCTGGGAGTTGGGGGGAGGGGGCAGAGTGTCAAGTTATTTATGTATCATTTTCACATTAACTCAAGGCTTGTTTATGTCATCTATATATATTTACATGTATTGTATTTGTACCAACTACTGTTAAGTACTGTTGTACATGTAATGGTATTAATTTTAGTGATGGGAAGTGTCAGTACAGGAAAGTGTCTGATAAGGACTACGTGAAGTTACGTGAAAATAGAACAACTGGACGAAAACACTTTTTTATCTCATTATTTCCCGTTTGGCAAACCTAAACAAACAAAAAAAAAACTCATTTACACAGCTGTTTCACATTTATAATTTTAGTCGATTTTCTGCTGCATAAACCATAGAGAAGAAACATTTGGGGGAAAAAATGCTGATGAATTACCAGAATTAATAAGTTATCGTACTGACGACTCTGGTGCTGCTTTGGCTGCAACCCAAGGAATATTTTAGAAATTTGAAAAATTAATTTCTCAATTATTAGTTTTTGCGCTTGACCCATTATGCAATATGTTTTTTTTTATAAATAACCCTTCCCAAGCCATAATTTCCTTTTCACTTCTATCTGAAAATAATTATCCTTTAGTTTTATGCAGCATATTGTTAATATTTATGCTGCATGCTCAAAAATGTTAGGCAGATGTAGGTACTTGTACTTTTCACCAGACAGTACAATTGCCTGCATCAATTGCTTTTTGTTTAAAAGTGTGTAATTAGCCTTTTTTTGTACAACATTGCTGTGATGATGTTTACGATCACTTTTTGTGGTTTGCCGGGTTACCTCCCAACCAAGTGCTTATTAAATAAGCATTAATCTTTTTTGGTGGATGGCATGATGTTATTAGCATGTAGGACCATAAAATCAAATTAAAAAAATTGTGAACAGAAACCAAAAACAAAACGAGGAATGCAAGGATTGAGATATTCAACGAAGACATCACATGACGTTATTGACACACAAAAATTTTTAAAAGGGTGTCGGAATGGTGAGATATTGAGATATGAAAGTGTTCGTAAATTTAAAAAAAAAGAAATACGAGGTAAACATTTCTCACAATTACAGTTTTTGATGAACAACTGAAACCCAACTTGTAGCTAGATGATTTATTCCTCCCTTTCCAGCTGTGTTGTCGTTGTGTGTGTTGTGATGTCGACGTTTTTGGTGTACGCCGTAATTTTTTTCTCCCTCACAGCACAGTACCTTAAATCGCGTATTAAACGCCCATGGGGTGTTAAAACTTGGTTTGGTAAAAAGGGGGTGGGCCATAACAAAGTTATAATTAATTTCTCGAATCTTACTTCTGTTCAGGGTGGGTTTTTAGGCCGAACTCCATCACAAAAAATTTGACGTTTATGCGAACATTCTTGTACATGAACTGGGTTCGGTCTAGCATTTTCGCAATGTCTTCATTTTCATTTATTCTGGAATTTTAAGTTTATTACTTTACTGGTTTATTTACTTTTTTAATTATGAAGCTTTTAGTCAATTTCTAGCAGACAAATTACGGTATAAAATATAAATTGGCTCTCACCCACAAAGATCTCTAGACAGACTGTTTCGCCCTTGTTTGGGCTCGTCAGTAGAGAACTCTACTGACGAGCCCAAACAAGGGAGAAATAGTCTGTCTAGAGATCTTTGTGGGTGAGAGCTAATTGATATTAAATGATCAATTGGTAAAAATTGTCCTAGGCCTGCTTGTCAACCATTCAGTAGAATGGAGCCCCAAACAAACAGAAGTTTCTGCTATTTCGCTTGCTGAAACCGTATTCGTACGCCCTTACGATATAAAATTCTTTTAAGGTCAAAAATCATGAAATAACTTAGATGTAGCCCTCCCCCGCCCCATCCACGGGTGACTGTAATTAGGTAATTTGACGACTTCTGACCTTAAAGCATTTGGAGGGGGGGGGGGGGTAGTTTTTCCAGTGCTGTTAATAGGTGATTTACAAATTAAAGTCAATCAAAAGAACGCTCATTTTCACATCCAAGACACACTGTCTGGCAAATTTTCGACAACCTCCTGTTGTCATCCTGTAGTTCACGAAAGTTTGTCAGACAGTGTGAGTGTCTTGGATGTGAAAATGAGCATTATTTTGATTGACTTTAACGATAGTTTAGGCAATTTACAATATTTGAAAAGTTAACAGCATCACAAATTTAAAACAACCATGTTTTGAGTTGTTATACAATTCAAGAGTACAAGTATCTCTTATGGCTTTCTTTTATCAGGTCCTGAATTTATTTTTGGCCCTGCTGCTCAGCTCATTTGGCGCCTCTAATTTATCCCAAGCACCAGTAGACAACGAAACCAACAAACTAACCGAAGCCATTGACCGCATCACCCGCTTCAAGGCGTGGGTGAAGAGGTCTATTCGAAAGTAAGTAGCTGATTACAACCTTTTTGTCTGTTACCAACAGATGAAGAATGCTGGCATGTGTAAAGTATGACCTAACAATGAACGAAACCATCTAATGTCATCTAAAATATGAGTTTGAATTGCAGTAAAGGTGTAGGAGTTGTTACTCATTGTGCTTCCCAGCACCGCATGCTTCATCGAATTTTTTTCAGTTAAGTCGTCGAATTCAGGTGGTCTGCAGTTCAGGTTTTAGCATTTGGATCCGTTGATGCACATAATGAGCATGGAAACCCAACAAATAACTGCTATTGCTCTTTTAAACTCATTATTTAGGAGCTAATTTAGTAAAACGGTGCTTTTAAAACCGGGTTTAAAGACCCAAAGCAAGACAAGGTCTAAGGTAAATATTTGATTTTTTTCTATGTCTGTTCTGCAAAATTGAGAAAATTAGGTAGAATCCACATTTTTGTTTTGAACTATGTAAGGTCCATGCAAGCCATTCAGATGAAAAGGCCAAAGGTCTTTCCAGCACATTAAGCACACAATTAATATATTACCCTACTGAATATTATAATAGTGTATAATTACAATCTTGCAGCCATTCCTCATCTCACTGATAATGCATTGTTGTCGTGCCTCCTCTTTGAAGCATGCCCTTGGAGACTCCTCCCTCTCCCCTGAAACGTTGGAATCCGCCATCTTTCGCGCTGCTTGTGGACCCTAAAGTTTAACTGTTAAATCCAAATTAAATGAAGTCTATTTTAAAAAGAAGTTGCATTTATTTATAGATATGGTATTGACAAATTATACATATGTACACTTGCATAGATCACATAGCAAATCGTCTTAAACCACAGTCACGAAAGATATGGTAGCTCTACATAGTGAGCCACTTTTAAACTTACAAAAATCACAAGGAAGCTTAACTTTAGGTTAAAATGTACACTAACACAAAATAATGGAATTTTGGGAGGTTTTCAAAACTCGATGACCATCTTTAGTTTAGGTAGGTTCCTGCGTGTATTGCTTTTAAGGCTGAAGTAAAACGCACAGATAAGTAGCTAATGTCTCAAGGACTGGGACCTTACCATCACATTGAACGTGTTCATGATGTCCAGGAATTTGAAATCTTTTAGGCTGCAAGCTCAAGCAGCAACTAATGAACATAATGTCTCCTAGCCTGTCATATTTACTTCAATAAAAGAGTATCTGAAAAGATTTGGAAGGTTTAAGTGTCAAGTGTTAGGGGGGAAAAAAGGGAAGGTGACAACGTATATTAACATCCCCCCCCCCCCAAAAAAAAAAAAAAACACTAGTACATAACGATGTTAAAGACACACCATCCATTTTATCTTTAAGCAACAAAAATTAGGTAACTACGAATTCTGTAGTAAAACATGGGTACAAAAATATGTTTGTCAAAATTACAACGACATATGATGTCGTTAAAGATAAAAATACCTAAAGTAGCTACCGTATGTAATGAACTAATCTGTCAGTTGTTACGATTTTTTTATATTGTTAGTGAATGTGGCCATTATTGTGCAAATTTGCAGTACACTGAAACTGTTGATGTTATGTTATAACCATTTCTTTTTAACTACATCTTTTGGGAATTTTTTGGGAACAAATTTTTCCACAAAAATATGTAGGTAAAAAATTATTAACTAGTATTGGCCCACTTTTTAATTTTGTGTTGGTGACCCCATTTTTAAATTCATTCCTTGAGTGTTAAATATTCAGAAGGAGATACGAGCTTCTCCTTTTATTCAGATGATTTTCTTTTTTTTTTCTAGCTATGAAAATTATTTAAAATTTTTTTTAAATACTTGAAAATTTAGAATCATTTTGCTTTCCTCCCTTCACTACTTTTTTGACTCGTAGAGATTCTCATCCCAGTTTATGTACAAATATTCTGTGGCCAATTTTTCGTACTAAACGTGCTTAGAATTTAGGTATGGTACATAAGGTAATGCACGCAGTACGACCAGTACAAATTTAATTCTATGATTTAAATGTGTCATTGTGTATAGTTTCATGCTTCATGTGTTCTTTGTGTAACGTTTGTACAGAATCTTTATGAGCGCTGTAAAGGCGATAAGGTCAAAAGTGACCAATCAAATAGCTGATCAAACGACCGATATACGAGACGTGGAAGTGGATGAGACGACGGGAGAGGTTCTTGTTGATGGTCAAGTTGCCATGCGGGACAAGAAAAGTCCCAAAGAACATACGGCCCTCGAAGTTGCACTCAACGATGTCGTCGAAATCACTATCCACAGTACGTACCAGCTCAAGAAATGTGTATGCCAATGGATAAGAATCGTATTGCTAACAAAGTTGCTGACTCTCTTCACAGGCGACGAAGCTAAGAAAAACAAGAAAAAAGACGAAATCATACAAAACAATAAACCAATTTGTAACTCAATCAAGAAAATCGACGACAATAAGGTAAGTTTTGGAAGTCAACTACGACTTTACTTGAACCACTGCTTTTTCTATTCACTGATAAGCAAACTCCACGCAACCAGGCGTGAAAGGTTTATGTCAAAGTTGATGCTTGATGACACAGTTTTTAGTGACTTAAATTCAACTTCACATCAATTTTCGGAAACTTTTCAACCAACCGCTTTGATCTGTGCCAGTGATATTATCGCCGTCAGTAGGCAACAAAACCATCAGCATCTAAATAATCAAGATTCAGTGGACTGTCACGCCTTTGTAAACCAGAATCCATAATCAAACGACATTGAAATATCATATTATATACTTGCAATAATATGTAGCATGTGGGATTTCCTATCTCAAGCGTGTTTAGCCCCAAATAAGCTCATTCTTTCATTCCTATTCTAATCAGCATCATCTCTAATTTTAATGGAGTTAACTTGTGGCCAATCAATTTGAATTCTGAGCCTCTTTCAACCTTAACAATAGTTTAACCGTAAATCAGGCTTGTACCACATTCAACCATAATGAGTCCGTAGTAAGAGTGTACGTAAGATGCGAGTCCGCCAGTTCCCTTGACGAAGGCGAGCATTAAACAACACCAAGACATCTGACCCATTCGACTGGACTTTTAACCAATCCGTTTAGGAATTTAATTTGAAACTTTTCCTGACTTGACCATCCCAATTGTGAGATGGTTAGTGATGAGACCACGAGAGATTGCTCCGCACGAAATCTTCCATTGCATTGCTATCAACCCTTTGCATTGATTTTAATTAGTTGGTAGAACCAGAATCAATTCTTGAGAGACAACGTAAAGATAAATTGGATAGAAAGATGTATGTAACTTGAATAGACCGACTGAGCAGTAGTATATTACGTTCATATGCTACTCTGTATACCTTTTTGTACTTTTATTGCTGTGTGCGCGTGTGCTGGTTCCGCTATTTTCTATGGCGGTAGCAGCGGTTTACATTGAATCCTTCTCTTTTTTGTCACGTTGTATGGGATAATAATTGTTATACCTGCTTATTTATTGTTGGTTTGCTATTACCGTAAATTGTGTATTAAAAGCCCAGTTGAAGCTAAAGCCCACCCCCTAAAATGCTGTGAAGTCAAAATCATCAAATAGTGGAGTTAAAGCCCACCCCTCAAATTGTCGTTTTTCTAAGAAAAATTACCGAAAAGTTATATGATATGAATAACGATAGTACTGCTTGCTATGTTTACTGGCCCCTTCTCCCTCCCTGTAGTAATAGTGAACTCTTCCTTTAGCTCCTAGCACCTGCACAAGGCATCTCTCACCTAAGCCTCCTGCCTTCTTCACAGCAATTAAAAGGATATAAAAATTGGTCTTTCAGAGATCGTTCAAAAGCTTCAAATATTCTGTAATAGATGTCCAGAAAGGTTAGAAAATTGATAATGCTAGATTTAAAACCCACCCCCCTATTTTTGCCAAATTAACTGCATAAGCTCAAGGGCGTTTAATCCACGATTTACGGTAGATATGAACAGTATGTGCTGCAACAAAAGGTAATTTACAGGGTTTGTACAATACCTCGATAATTTGGGAAATAAAAATGGAATTCCAAGCTGGACGAAGTGCTAGAAAAATGCCTCCAGCCCTTAAAAACAACAGGAATTAAGAAAAAAATTCCAGTTGTCTTTAAAACAGGAGCACTTGATTCGGCTTGAGTTTCCAATTTTGTTTCCCAGGTTTTCGAGGGTTGCAACCCAAGTTACCTTTTGTTGCAGTCAACACTGTTAAAATCTAATAGCAAGCCAAGTTTTTTCTTAAGTTTTTTGACAAAAACCCTCTTAACATTCTAACAAAGAGTAGCTATTTTCCCATCAGTATGAAAGTTGGCAAATTCTTTAATTTTTTAACGAAATTTTTTATTTTATAATCCCTTTGAATTGAATTTATCATGACTACAAAAAGTCCTTGAATTTTGGTTACAAATCCTTGAAAACTCTTGGAAATGTCCTGTATTATCAATTGAAGAGTTCTGTAAAAACCTGAATTTTGTAACAAAAAGTGTGTAACTGTTGTCTTCTTTCTAGGAGCGAGAACACCTAGAAAACCACATGACATATAACAAAAATCAAGACAAGAGTGAGGATAGTGTCAGCCAGCGGTCAGTTAGTAGTGACAAAGACAAGAAAACTGTATCCTCTGCGGGCGGTAGTAGGAGGTCTAGTCTAGGATCCGCAGTTAGTGAAGGAGAAGAAAAGAAGGATCTTAGTAAAGAGGACCAGGAGTTGGAGAACGGTACGTTAAGTAATTGATTCTGTCTCTTGGCACTTCTTAGCTACCGTAACATACACAATTTGTATAAAATAAGCTTAGCTTTTATATTTAAGCTGGATTAGTTTTTTTATGTACTACTTTCTTCAAAATTTGTTACTTTTGGTATTAATACACTTATCCATTGCACTTATCCATAAGCACTGAAGTTTAGCCAGCATTAAACACTAAAGTCAAAACAGCTGCCTCCAACAACTGACCGTAAATATCCTAGCTTTGGAATGCTAAACCTCTACCCCACTATTGGTCTATTGGCTTGGGAAGAATTTGCTGCTGCTTTGTATTGCAAATTCAAACACACTAAATACTGTCGGCAATTCATTCTGCCGGAGGTGGACCCTCCAGTTGAGCCGCTTGTGAATTCTCGGGGAGCATCGTTTACTCCTCTTTACATTCCACAATCAGAGGTAGCATTTCAGCAACTGCTAAATCAAGAAAGTCTCACTAAGAAATCCTAAAAACCAGTTCTGCTTCCAAGCCTCTTCCGTCTCATGATCCGAAGCTATGGAATGTTTTCTTCTGCTCGACTGGGAAAGGGGCGCCTAATAAAAAACGCTACGGAACTTTTGAAGCAGCGAAATATTTAAGGACTGCCCAACCGATATAGGCCAGTTTGACGTTGAAGATGCCAAGTTCTATTTCAGTCCCTACTTCTTATTATGAAGAGAATGAGGCGATTCTTCGGAATACACTTCGAGCCAACTCTCGTGCGGAGATTGCTTTTTCTGCATCCGCTGCTGCAATAAAAAAGCATATTTCTGAGTAGTCAGATTTGGCTGATCATGCTCTGTGGAGGATTTTTATAATCTGACTAAGCGTGCTTTCTCGTTTCAGAAAGACGGTTTCGCATGGGTCTTCCGCCTTCTGCTGAATATGATTTTCCGGCGGAGAGACGCTGTGTTGCAATCTACTGTAAACACTCCTTTTATTATTATTATTATTATTTATTTCACAATCGGACCACAAAATGATCCATACATAAATCAATTAATGTAGGTTTAACTGGCCTAAGCCATACAAATAATCAGGCAATTGCAAACCCAGCCAAAGCTAGCCAAAAAAAATAAAACAAAACGATGTTTGTCGTCAACTACATTATGTCCCCATACAACACGGAATGCCACACATTCATGGTACTCCCTCTTTGACTAGCAAAGTGGGTAATCGTGTGTACAAGAGTGTTGGTGGACGCCAGCACCCCTGAGCGGAAGCCCCAAACTGCCTTCCTCCTGATAGCAGTAGCCGACAAAAGATTGTTCTCCACCAGCAGTTAACTGGCGCTTGACCATGCTGGCCGACAGTGGACCCGTCTCACGGCATTATTGTAGCAAACACGAAGCTTGTTCATGCTGGCTTTTCTGTAGTCAATCCACAAGCTGCACGTGTACAGGCTGGCACAGTAAGCTTTCAGCAGGCGGTTCTTAACAAATCTGTCACAAGTGCCAAATTTAGCTGCAAGAGTGTTCCCAGCAATGCACAATGCACGACACTGCCGGCGAATGTCTGCGTCGTCACGTAGGTCCTCACTGATAATGTGCCCCAGATACCTAGCACTCTGAACAAATTTCACTAGCTTGCCAGCAAGGAAGATCTTTGGTGGTGTAAAGTTCTTCCATCCACGACCTTTGGGAACAACCACCAGGCAAACCGATTTCTCAGGGTTAAAACACAAATCCAGCTGAACTGCAACGAATACACAAGTATTCAGTAACGTTTGAAGGGACTTGGCGGAGGGGCACAGAATAGCGAGATCATCGGCATAACAAATATTGTTCACACAGATGCCCCCCACGTGGCAACCAATGCCTTTCTCAGCAAGAGACTGACTAAATGAATCCATGTACACTCCGAACAAAGCGGGTGAAAGGATACTACCTTGTCTAACGCCATTGCAAACATGAAACCCCACAGAAACACAACCATTCCAACGAACGGACATCTCTTGTCCAGCGTACCACTTTGCCAGCAGTCGAATGGCCCACTTCGGAACCCCCCTGTCCAGCAGCTTACCAAACAGGACCCACCAATTAACCCGGTCATATGCCTTGCTAGCGTCCAAGAGACACACAAAAACAGGACTATCTTGAGAACGATAATGACGGATGGTCTCCTTAAGCACATGAATAGCCTGTTCGGTGCTGTGCTTACGTTTGAAGCCAAACTGGTTATCATAAGTCATCAAGAACCGTTCAAGTCTAATCATGAGGAGTTTCTCCAGAACCAGGGAGAGAATGCTTGCCAGTGCAATGGGCCTGTAGTTGTTGCTGTCAGTCAAGTTTCCATTCCTGTTTTTAGGAACAGGATGGATGATGACATTCATAACCACCTTGGGCAGCCACGAGTGCTCAACACAAGCACTAAACCCTCTACCTAGCAGCTCATGGACACCACCCCAGGCATACCTAATGTGCTCTCGCTTAAGCCCATCTGACCCACAAGACTTCCCCAGACCAAAATTCTGACATGCTTCACCCACTTCCTTCACAGTGAAGGTGTTGAAGGTCCCACCGTCTTCTACCTCCTGAAGGACAGGATCACGTTGCGTCGACTTAGTCTCACTGTTGAGTAAACTACGAAACTTGTGTGCCCACAGATTGGCAATATTCTGACTCCCCGAAACGTCGTCAACAACTGTGGTCACAGAATCCTGCCTCTTTTTCTTATTGATGACAGACCAGAAGCCACGCCAATCATTCTGCAACGCGTTGTTCACAAGGGCATTATTGCGATGCTCGGTCTCCCTCCGTTTGCAGCAACGCAGAGCAGTCTTGAACGCCTTCCTTTTGGCAACCATGTTCTCGTAGACCATGCCGTGCCTGTGACGGCCGTTCTGTTTCCAGACACGAAACGCAGCTTGGGAACTTTCGTACGCTTCCTTAACGCAACCATTCCAGCCGGGCACAACCTTGCGGGAATATCCCTTACGAATAGAGCCAGCATCTCGTCGCTTCGCCCCACGCAGACAAGGCACGTCAAAACTAGCCTTTTTCAGGGCCTCAACAACACTACCAAAAAACACGTCAATAGCTTTCCTGTGAGTGTTGCTCGCACACCTCGGATCCTTACATTCAACCACTTCCACGGGAAGAGCAATGTTCGACAAATACTTGTGTGTAAGTTGAGTGTAGTACTGGGTTCCCCTGGCCGTCTGAAAAGCAGTAGTGAATCCCTCGTCACCACCCGAAGTATTAACACAAGGCCCAGTGGTCTCAAGCCCATGGATGTCAACACTGATCAACACCGGAAGGTGATCCGAGAAACCAACATCGTAAAGGATCTCGCATCCTCTCGTGGAATGGGCAGCCGCTCCAGTCCCGACAATATGGTCGATCCAGGAGGTAGACCCAGTAGACTCACTGACAAAAGAGAAAGACTCTGAGTCTTCACCCAACCAATCGCCGTCCACAATACTTAGGCAATTGTCAGTGCACCAGTCTTTCAATTCACCGTAGCGGGCAGACCCAACATTGGTATTCCAATCACCCATCACAAAAGTACACGGCACAGCAATTGAGTCAATAACCACAGCAATCACGCCCAGGTAATCGTCGAACTTCTCCCGGTTAACATGGTTGTCCACAGGAAGGTACACATTAACGAGGCCAAAGGCGGCCGTTACGCTTTCACAGCGGACTGCAAGAATGCAAGCATCTTGAGTGGGCACCGTCGTTATCCGCAACCCAAGGGACTTGCGCCAAAGAACGGCAAGCCCACCATAAGGCCTACCAAACAGGATACTAGATGCATCATCCACAGCAGAAACCCCCATCGCGCAGAACTCTGGATGAATATTGCCCAACAGAGAGAGCTCACCCGGCAAGAGCCACGTTTCTTGGAGAAGCACAATGTCACAATTATTACAAAGATTTTTCAGTCCTTGCACGACCCGTTTGACCGATTTACAGTTAAAAGTGACGATTTTAAGATCCATTACAGTTATTGCGGATTTCTGGGCCTCGAGTAGTAAAACCTCCTCAAAGCGACATGTGTCGGCCAAATAGACCCGTTCAGAACCTTCATTTCCTCTTCTGGTGACACAGAAATCTTAAATGAAGAATAGTCCTCGTTTCTAGCCAAGCACCTAACGAACTCCACTTGGATATTACAGTCTTCCAAATGCTCTGCAATCTCGTGAGCGTTAGTGTCAGGATGTAGTCTGGACACAAAAAGATGACGGAGATCGGGATTGACTCCTAACAACCTACCGTTTTCGCGTGAGCCAACAACGACTGGTGCTTTACGACTATGCCTCCGTTTATTTTCCACCATCGTAAAACCTTCATCATCCATCCTGGAATTTTTCCGGGTAGGTGGAGATCGATCAGTGTTCAACTGCCGTCGTTGGCTGGTGCCAGCGTTCGAACTCTTCACATTGGCTTTACCAGTAGTTAGAGACCCCTTGGGAGTAGTAGGTACGTTAGATCTTACCAAATCCGCGGCCACGTCAGAAAAAAGACGGTGGGGGCTGCTCATATTGTGGTCATCGCTCGTTCCATCAATACTAAAAAGTTCTGTCGGCGCTACTTTCTCAACATGCACACTAGAATCTGCAGCACAGTTATCACCAACGGCAGCTAGCACAGGCAACTGATCAAAATTATCCGTACCCATACACAGTATCCATAGACCTAGAAGACGCCTATGTCCATGTTCCTCTTCATCGTTCGGTTCACCACCTTTTCCGTCTCTACTCCGGAGGACAGTCGTACCAATTCAGAGTTCTTCCATTCGGTTTAGCAACAGGTCCTCGCGTCTTCACGGCCATTCTTTGCCCGGTTCTCGATTCCCTGCACAAAGCCAACATTCGTGCTCATGCCTATCTCGTCGATTGGTTGATTCGGCACCAATCCAAGAAAGAACTCCATCGGCAAACAGAAGAGTGCCTTCATCTGTTCAAGAGTCTGGGTTTCGGCATGAAGTTCGCGAAGTCTCGCCTCACTCCAGACGTGTTCTTGGGAGCAAGGTTCGACACGCAAAAGTTCACCGTTCGCCCGTCTCAGGAACGTACGGAGAAACTTCAAGTTCAGCTGGAGAGGCTTCTCCACTTCGAAAGTGTGCCACGAAAGCAACACTATGTTTTATTGTTGGCTAGAGCAACTTGCGAACAACAGATTGTCTGTTTAAGATTTTTTATTATTACTTTTACATTGTTTCCATGTTAAACACTTATTGTTTAAAAACAAAGACGGAAAATTAGCCTTGAGAATGTGACGCACATCTCTAACCATCTCGTGCAGGTAGCGACCTCTGCTAACAAATTCGTTCACCACTGTGTACGCTCCTGACTCAGCAGTGTAGTGGAAGTTACGGAGACACACTCCTGTTGTTTTCTATAGGCTCCTACTACAATGCATTAGACTTGCTGCGCAGAGAAAGTTTTATGAAAATTTTCAATGTACTTTCTTAGCATTAAGTTTTTTTTTTCCTTTTTTTTGTAGATGGAGTAAACGAGGACCAGGAGGTTGGCGAAGAGGGAGCCGTCGAGCATGAAAACGAGGAGGGTGAGAATCCAGAGGATGAAGTGCCGACACCGACACTTTGTTGCCTCGACATCTGCTATCAGCGGATCCCCTGGTGTGCTGGAAAGGACACCCCCTTCTGGGACGGATGGTACAACGCCCGTGCCAAGACACTTATCCTTATAGAACACAAGTACTTTGAAACTCTTGTGATAGTATGCATTTTAATCAGCAGTTTGGCTTTGGTAAGTGCATCATACCTTTCCATCAGGCTACCAAGCACAAAGTTCATCTGGCATCACATCTTCATTTTTCACTTTGGATTATGTTCGTTATATTTCGCGGTGATCCAACGTCATTGTGCCATTGTCAAGGATATTAAGTGGTGGGTTTCGTCAAGTGGTACAGGTAAATATTGAAATTGGGTTTCGATGGTAAGTAACAGTTACTGTGCAGGTTGTAGAAGATGAAATTTTTTATTCTTGTGAATAATTTCAGGTAAGGATGCATTTACTGGGTGTTTAAATGGTTATTGACAAGAAAACACTACACGTTTTTTTTGTCTTCAGTACACTTATTGTACTGGCTCAAACGTTAGGCGGGATCGTATACAAGATGAATTAAAGTTAAGGGCTTACAAAATAAAAATTAGTGAATAGTAACGATTATAATACTAAAGACATTTACACGGCGTTGTGGCAGTGATGCTATTACAAGTACTAGTTGTTATTCTAGTACAGTTTACCCAATGCCAATTTAAAATCTATAGTTTTACAGTCTTAGATAGTTGGACTCCCTAGTTTTTCCCAAATAATAAAAAAAAACTAGTTGAGATAACAGCTCTCCCAAAAAATTATTTAAATTAAACATCAAAATTAGCCAATTTTTTGCCGTTATGGAATCAAGCCTAGTAGAAAATGACTCTTCAGTTTTCAAGGGAGAAATTAAAAAAAAAAAAGGAATGTGTTATGTTTGAGCCGGTACAGTAATTTATCTTGTTTGCATTTTGTGATGAAGTACAGTGTTGAGATGCTTCAAAGGAATAATATGTAATAGACTTACGCAGTTATCCGAACTAACGAAGACCAAGCTGTATTCGGATAATCGAATAGTTTTGATTTATGTACAGAACAAAGAAATTGATGTTAGTTTTCAAAAAGATTTTATATTTTGGGTGTTTGTGGATCAGGTTTAACGTAGGAGAGGGTTACAAATAGATATTGGAACAAATTTTGCCGTGAACAGAAATAAAACAAGCTTGGCGACTCATTTTTCAGAAATCGTTCAAATTTCTTAAATGAGGTTGAAGAAGTGATATCCAAGAAGTAAAATTTGGTTCTCTCACCCCCCCCCCCCTCCCCCCTCCCATACATTTTTTTTAGATTAACCAGAGTGTTCGGATTATCAGGTTCCATATTAATGTTAGAAGTACTATTCATTTATTTATATGTTACTGTACACAAGGTAGAATGTTTAAAATGCTATGGAATGTGTTTTTTTTTATTTTTCAGAAAAATGGAATTTAAAACTGACCCCAAACAAATGCTAAATTATAACATTCCACTCATGTCGTAACTGAAATGTAAATGAATTTCGTTATACGATTAACAATATTATCCTTAAACGCATCACAGAAGTAAATGATAGTCACGTTCGTAACGTTGAAAAACGATGAGAAAAAAACCATTTAAAATGTGTGGCTTCTTGAAACGTGTCTTACACTTCGTCAGTGACACCAAAATAATTGTGTCACCATTTATAACGCAGTTGTCCGAAGTGATTTCTTATGCATGCATTGTCTGGAACCCCGCACAGCAATACTTAATCGCAGAAGTTAAAAAAATACAAAGAAACTTAGATACAATTGTTTTAAATCCTACTAAACAGAGATGATTACTCCTATGAAAACCTGTTTGTTAAATGTAGATTCCCAACTCTTGAACCAATCGGACAAAGCATTAGATTATATATTATATAATCTGATACACGGGAAAATAGTTTCACCTGAACTTCTCAGATATTTTCATTCCACCTGTTACAACTAGGTATAACACTACTTTTGGTATTCTGCAGCCAGAACAGAGTATAAAAAACACATTTGGCATCAGTATTATCCAACCTTACGTAACAGTCTCAAGTTAAACCGATTCTGTTCATTTTTTTTTTTGAGAAAAAAATGTTATGAACTGTTTCTTGTAAATCCATGCAACTCTCCGTGGTTCTGTTATGAGGCATAAAACCTGTTGAACCAATTTTTAAATAAATAAACAAAATAAATAAATAAATATACAAAAGTAGGAAATGTGTGTTAGAGGGCTAGGGAAGGAAAGAATGTGGGCCAACCACAGTCCTAGGGAGAAGTGAGTTGGGGCAGCAGTCGACTATCCTTAGTATCTTGCAGAACTGTCACGCCTTGAACATGGTTGTGGGCATACTGGCTCAAAATGGTTTTTATTACAATGCTACAAATACTGAAAACGTTACACCGTTACTACGAAAATTCATCTAACGTTGAAGAAATCACTGTGAAACACGCATATTTTCATAAAGTTAAGATATCACTTCATATCTTCGCAAATTTCGATGATCAGCATACCTGGAGATGAAAATTCATACTTCACAGGCGATCGTCTTTATCAGGCAGTCGACTTTGACTTAAAACATTGTGCAACAACCGTTCGTCTGCTAGGAATTTTGAGTCAAAGTTGACTGCTTGATGAAGACGATCACCTGTGAATTTTGATCTCCAGGGATGCTGATCGTCGAAAATTTGCGAAGATGTGAAGTGATATATAATTGACTTATGAAAATATGCGTGTTTTACAGTGATTTCTTCAGCTGAAAATACTAATGACAGCTCACTGTCACAGCTTGACATTTTTTTCCAACCATATGCTGATCATTCCTTTTCAATGTGACCTACTTTGCCTTTGAGGTTCATCTCTGAACCGTTGCAGCCCATGGTGCTAACCAAACTATTAGAATGTTTCAGGGTCAAATGGTAATTTTAAACCTCTCCGAACATTAACAGCAATTTCATCAGTCTTCTGAAGGAAGATATTGCTTCAGTTTCTTTGGTCTTTGTTATGGGATTTAAACAAGAGTAGCTCATTATTTATATCCTACAACAAAGACCACAATAACTGAAGCAGTATCTCCCTCCAGAAAACCAATGAAATTGTTGTTAATAGTGTGGAGAGATGTGTGTGTATATCCGAAGACAGTAACTTTCAAATTAGCATTAGGGGAGTTAATTTAGATTTTGACGCCAAAGCCCAAGATGGACTGTTTCCTTTAGAACAGAGTTTGAATTGATGCCCCTGAATTTTCTTCCACACAAAATTTGGTCTAAACTAAATACTTGGTTTATTTTCAAAATCTATCGTGACAAGCACTTCATTAGCTTCAGTAGGACCACAGTATATCTTGTCTTATGTACAATTCAACTTAAACAAACGCTTTAAATAAATAAATTAAATTCAAGTTTCAGTATTACACCAGTTAATGGCTTTTCGTTAATAGTAGTTATTTGTTTAGGTAAATTCATCTTGAAGCAGACGAAACTATTCAACATTCGTGCTTCAAACAGGCTACACTAATTTTGCCTAAAAACAACCAGAAAGTATTGCAATAAACCGAATAAACTTTTTGAACACCAAAACAATGCTACAACTCTCCAAAAAAAATAGCCTGTAATGATGGGAAATACCATAAATGTATCTCAAAAGCTTAGTAGATATTACCCTTTCACTCCCCCTAAATTTGGCAACAAACTTGGCCCATTCAAAAATGGTTTGTAATATTCAAAACCATAATGAATACCTTCACCTCTAAAAGTTAACTCAAAACTCCCTTTAATTAAAGAAAGTACAAAAACGTGCACCGCCAAAATTAATCTCCAGGTCTTTTCAAAATTTCATCCAGTTGTCTCCCTAAATTAGGCCTAACATCTGTCTAAATTAGGCAACCTCACGTTCAGAAAAACCTTATTTAAAATTGCATAGATTTTTGGAGCCCACAAACCGATATGAGTATACATTAAAAAAAATAATGATACTTTTTAAAATAATTTCAAGACTAAAAATGGCATTAATTGGCCACCGATTTTCTACTATTTTAAGTTATACGAATTTAAAAGCTTTCCAAAGCGTTATGACATTAATTCGGTTAAAAAAAAACACAGTTTGGCCTCATCGACCTCGAGGTGTCGAATCCGTGCTGCATCGTCCATTTCTTTTTGCTTTTTCTGCAAGCCAAATGAAACCAGAATGGCCAGACTTCCATGCACACAAGAAAGGTCAACATGACCAAAACATTAGTATCGTCTCATTACAAGAAGAGCGCAGGTAGAAAATGTCGGACTACTTCTAGCTAAAACAAATGAAGGAAACGAGACATCCAACGTCTAAATTAGCATTGTAATTACGTCATGTTGTCAAAAAAGCCTCATTTGAGTCCAACACCATTTTAGTTGTTCCCTGCGAAAACGAACACTGCCAAAACATGTTGCATTCCTTGGTAAAATAAATCTTAGTAAAATAACTAAGCGGTTTAAGGGTATAAAAAAATTGCAGACGTAATAATTATATTGTAAAAAATAGTGTACAAAAATATACTTGGGACCATCTTATTACGTTTTCATAAATAAAAAAAATTATGAAGTTCGACTACGTAAATGTGCTACCGAAAATATTAAGGTTGTATAGGTACCAATACTGGTACCGGGACCGGCTGCAGGTGCCACTGGTACCAGTATTGGACCGGCACCGGGTTAACAAGTACCGGAAAAAGTACCGGCATCGGCTTGTTTTTTCCAGAATCGGCATTGTTCCCAACACTACTAAAAATTAAGCAACTTTTAAATAAATAACCTGCTAGGTTTTAATCTCGTTGAGCTATGAAGTCATTACCGAGCAATTCCTTTGTAAAAGTGTTACGTTTGTTACACCATTAAATTATTGACATATCAACACGTTCTGTATTGTTCATTAAGTTATCATTTGACATCGGCACCAGCTTGGTATCGGCGTCGGCACAGTATCGGCAAATGACCAATAGCACCAGTACTGGTGCCGACTTGCTTCGCATGACATTACTTGAGACTGGGCCCCCATGCGATCAGTGTTCACATGCTACAAACGAACCAATTGTAGCTCTCGATCGATACGGAAGAGGTTTAAAACAGACTTCGAAACGGATCAGTTTATTCGAGGAATAAAGGCAGTGACGTAGAAGTTGGTGACATCATTCAAAGCACTCAAGGAAACGGGAAGTCCCAGCTTTCCAACGTGACCAAGATGGCGGCTGTATGTTGCGTTGTAAGGAGTTACGACAGCTTGAACCTATGGCTATTTTCAGCAAACAAAAACAATTTCACTTAACAACATTACCAACAAAAACATCAATTAGGTAGCTACAAAATAATATTGGATTAAATAAATCCAAAATACACGTTCTAAAATACATAATTCATTCTGAATTACACTTCGTTATACTCAGTTTGAAGTTTTGCTTTGTAACGAGGCTTTAAACTCGAGACGATATATCGCTTGTCATGCGTTTTAGACATGGCTTTGAAGCGTTTGGACTCAAAAGGGTTAAGCTTGAATCAACCGATTTGTGCAGCCCTGCACATAAACCAACCATGCATAACAAAGCCTGATGCCAAAGTCACTTGAATACACTTACACAATGGGCAATAAGGGCTACGCCGTGCACACTTGATCGTCTGTCACCAATAGGAAAAGCCGAATTTCCTTATCCAAATAAAATTGTCACTTTCAACAAAATACTGTGCAATCAGAACCTCAAACAAAATTCATAATAAATCCCCAAAAACTACTGTAATTAAAGAAAGAGCACACACGAAATGAAGTTAGTGTGCGGGTTTCACTTTCAAAATTTGTTAGCTTCGTTTTAACCAAAGTTAAAAATCCACTCCACAGAACAAAAATCCCTCATCAAATCTTCTGCACAGCACAAATCGTGATGGAAGCAATTTTGATGCTACAATAGCTTTTGGAAAATATTTGAATGGAACATCAAGATTGGTCAACTTTGTCAACATTAGGTCAACAGTATGGTTTCAGCCCTATACTTTGTTCCACATTATGTTTGCAGGAAACTGAGTGTATGAGGCCACGTTTCCTTGCACTACTAGTGCAAAAACATGTGAATTTTCACACTTGTAGACGCTACACAGTTACTGTTAGAGTCTACGAGTGGGATATTGACTGTTTTTTGCACTCGTTGTGGAAGGAACCATGGCGTCACACAGACAGTTTTATGCAAACATAATGTGGAACAAAGTATAGTAGAAAATTATGCTCTACTTGTAAAGGGACAACTAGGAACTTTTATAGGAAAATTTTATAAGGTTCACACAAGCCGTGAAAACTTTAAAAAATGCTCCAAGACAGCTTCCGCTATCTTGGAGTGGAGCTTTCAGCCGACCTTTCTGGCAATGGCCGTTTAAGAAAGGTCCGTAGAGAATTCTGTAGGGCGGCTAACACCGTGCGTCACACTTTTAGTTTTGCTTCAGAAGAATGCAGATTACAGCTACTGAAGATTCGAACAACTGGCCTGTATAGCATGGCAACTTGTGTCAACTTCCGAAAAACAACTGTGGAGGAGCTTGCCATCGTTTATCATGGAGCTATCAAGAGGGTTCACCATTTACCTCAGCAATGTCATAATAATAATAATAATAGAAGGAGTCGGCCAATAAGCTAATAGCTTGTTATTAGGCCCAAGCGGCAGATGTTAAGTGGAAGGTTTTACCACCATCAGGAACAGTTGTTTTTTGCCGCATGAGGGAGGAAACCGGAGTACCCGGAGGAAACCCTCGTGCAATGGGCGGGAAACAACCGGAGAAAAACCCGTACATATACACTTCCCTTCCCAGGATCGAACCCGGGTCGGTACGAAGCCAGAGATGTGCAGTTGGGACCAAGACTCCTATCGATTCTGACGCCCCAGTGCTCGCAGCTACCCGTGCATCAAGCTTGCCACAATGGCAAGATGTTCACACTCGACCTCACAGTGTTTTTGAAGCTATTGTGGGGAGCTATTCTTGCTTCTGGCAACAGGCTGGTGAAGGCGTGTACGGGTGAACCGAAGGCTGGGGGTTGTTAACTTGGAGGCGCAGTTGCTAAAGGTACGCTTGCACTTGGTGGATGGGTGTAAGGTGAGGTCACCAACGGATCTGAGATCTCTGCGGTAGCGTGCCCACGATAGTGTCCAGGAGATGGCTGTCCTGTGAGATACTGAGGACAATCTGTTGCCCTAATTTCCTGCCCTTTGGGGCTGTGGTTGTCCCTCATATGTGCCTCCCCATCCCTTGTACTTAGTTTTGGTTAGTTATGTTTCGTTTTTTATTCTAAGATTGTACCTTGAGTACGGTAAATACATAAATAAATAAATGGAACAGTGGTCTCCTGATTTTAGTGCTTGAATTTTTGTTCTTCTTGGGTTAGTGGTCATAGCAGTTAGATGTATAAAACTCATCTGGCAATGGGTGTGTTTTAGGATTTGTCTAATCATACGTAAAATGAAATAACCAAGTCATCAGGGATGCTGAATACCAGCTGCTCCTTACAGTCGTGTCAACTTTCCCGCATAATTTTCTTTCTATTTGCAGGGAGTAGCTCTTAGTAACCCTAACAATACTTACCCGCAATCTTACTCGTATTCCACGGAAAAATGGCATTTGTAGCATTTACAAAGAATTGATGGAATGCTTTACCAGTACAACCTTAAAAGTAATAGAAGACTTGTGCTTTGAGTGATGTAATCTATAACATTAGTGACAAAATGATGTAAACTTTTTCAAGTGTATTAGTGCTATGTACACATGGGACTTTTCAAGTGTATGGTTGACATATGGGACCTTTCTAACTTTCTTGTGTGTGTACATTTCAGGCTGTAGAAGACAGAAACATCAAACAAAAGCCACTGCTCGAAACATGCCTCAAATATCTAGATCGCGTTTTTACTGTGGTATTCTTCTTCGAAATGCTCATCAAGTGGCTAGCACTGGGCTTTAGAAAATATTTCACCAACGCGTGGTGTTGGCTTGACTTCATCATAGTGCTTGTAAGTGCCCAGTTCACTTGTTACACTTTTGTTTCGTAACTTTTGATATAGCTTGTCCTTTCAATACAAAATGCTTTGCTGATGTTAGACTTTTAGAAACTCGGGCAATGCGGAGTTTCCGTTTTGTGTGTTCAACAATTTTTTTTTAAATCAGTTTTGTTGTGAAAACACCGGCAGGCGGTGGCTACTGTGGTTAGCAGAAGACGTCTCAAGAAAACAGACACAACACCCACAAATAAGGAAACTGTTCCTTGAATTTTCAGTGGAAGATTGAGTATGGAAGCATAAAGATGTAATACCGTAAACGCTTGAGTAAGCGCCCACCCCCTAAAGTTGACAATCCATTGTTAAAAGGAGGATGGGCGTTTAATCGAGCGAGGGCCTATGCTGAAAAATGCAAAAATAACCTAGTGGGCGTTTGATCGAAGGGGAGAAAACGTACTTATTTATGTGCCATTATGGTGCAATTTTTTAACAGAATGACAATCTGTCATAAGGAAGTAAGGAAGGGGGGGTCACGTGGTGATTGAGTCACCTTGGCTTAGCTTAGCTTGGGGGATTCAGACTAGTCTATTATTGGAGGAGTGGGTGGGGAGAAGTGTGGATTGGAAGAGTCAAGCTTTGGCAAAAGTAGGTCAGCAGTGATATGGGAGTTTTCCCGACCACAGCTAAATGAAAATTAAAGGGATGAGCGTTTAATCGAATGTAAGCCTAGTTCAGACTTGAGTGAAAAAGTGGGTGGTGGGCGTTTATTCGAAGATGGGCTCTTACTCGAGCGTTTACGGTAAATACTTACACAAACTTGGTAAGGACAAAAATGACGTGAAGAAGGGACCAACCAGCAATTGCATTGCTGTGCACATTCAACAACACTGTCACCACATCATTGGATAATACAACACCTCAATCCTTCTGTACTCTCTCTTGGAATTACACCTTCGTGGATTAGAATCTATTGCCATTAGTAGATTCCATGCCAACAAAATGACACTCATTAACATGTGCAGGCTTCCCAATCCACACATCACTAGGTTGGTTAGACCCGACGTATCTGTCAAACTCAATAGACTGTCACAAGCTATACGTAAACGGAGTGTAGAGATCATTGGGCAAAACAGTGAAATGAAGGTGGATGGAGTTTGTGGGAGTATTTATTACATCTTTATGCTTCCATATTCAATTTTCCTCTGAAAATTCAAGGAGCAGTGTTTCCTATTTGTGGTGTTGTGTTCGAAGTTTTATTGAGACTTTAGTCATTGGAAGCAAACTAAGGCTTGTATAGATGAACTGACTTAACGTTGAACCATTTTGGGCATTTTAAATGCAAAACAAGTCCAGTAACGGGAGAGAAAATCCTGGTAAATAAGCTAACCATCGTGTACTTTGCAGTTTGAAAGTTCGAAAGTTCAGATTTTTACATGTAACGCTTAAATTCAAAAAAGGAAATACTCCATCGTATTTTGCAAATTATCGATAGGCTGTTGACAAAAAGATGTAAAATTTCAGTCCTCCTATTTTCTTCAGGCTCCTTCAATAAGTGCTTCTTTTTGTTTACATCATTGTTATGCTCTTGCTATGTGTTATTGAAGCAGCCTGAAGAAGATAGGAGGACTGAAATTTTACATCTTTTCGTCAACAGCCTATCGAAAATTCGCAAAATACGATGGAGTATTTCTTTTTTTTGATTTTAAGCATTACTTGTAAAAATCTGAACTTTCAAGAGAAAATCCATGGATTAAAACTGGGAAACGTCCAACATTGATAAGGGGCCCAAGATATTTTCCAGAATAGGTCATAATATATCCCAGAGCTAGCAGCTGAAGGCCCCTGGTGGCTTCTCACACTACCACGGCCAACAGAGACATTACAGGGTCCCATTTCCAGTCATCGCCCTGAAAAACTTCTTGGAAATTGTTGTTCGAGAGTTCTCAGCATGCTTTAACACTTATGCTCATTCTCGAAAACTAAATAGGCTACTAACTGTATTTTGCGAATTTACGGCAAATTGACGGCATAGATGTTAACTAATCACACAATTGTCTTCATCAGTTGACGAAGCAGATGCCTAATGAAGACTATTGTGTGACGAGTTAACATCTTTGCCACTGGAAAATCTGTCGAAAATTCGCAAAATACAGTTAGTATTTAGTTTTCGAGAATGAGCGTACAGTGTTAAATCGTAAAAACTTCTTCATGCAGTTAAGCTGAGCTCGGCCACTGCTCGGTCACCCTGATCACAATTGCTTGGAAATGAAGGAAGTCTTAATGGTTTACTTCTGTATAGTGCAATAATATGAAATTTGCATATGTAGGTACTCTTTTTAAGTTAATTACATTGAAGCCAGTTTGTCATAGGATTCTTATGAAGAAACACCTTAACTTCTTTCGTCTCTCTGAGTTCTCCTTCCCTCCCCGAATTAGTTTTCGTCACTTTAAACCCTCAAACTAATATTCCAAATTCTGCGTAATACGAAGAAATTATCCCCTTCTTACGGCGGCATGGTAGAATTGTTGCTGAAGCCTCGTTTTGTTACCTCTGATTAAACCTGTTACTTGTTCTGTTTTTAAGAATATATGTAGCATCAACTTGACCTAAAGCACATTGTGAACACATGTCAGTACTGTAAATTGGTTGCTTATGATGACAGAGTGTTTTTTTGTTTTCAATTTATCTCCCTCTGGCACAGTGTCTGCGAGTGGATGAACGAAATTGTGACATGCACGTTTCAGATGTCAGTTATCCCAAGCCTTCCTCCTTGAAACCTTTCTCATATCACCAAAGGGTACATTCCGCCAAATATTAATTAAAGTTTTGAAACTTGTGCATTTTGAGATGAAAAAGATATTTGAAGTTATGCTGAAAAGCTTTTCTTTAATGTTTTCCGCTTGAGTGTTTTGCAAGGCCACCAATAACAACATCGTTTAGGATGCAAACTTATAAAATCTTTGCACCAAAAAAAATTGGCGATCTATGCATCTCATTGGCCTGATAACTGCTTTTCTCGTACACGGGTCGTATTGATGTAATGATCTTGTAGAA
Organism: Lithobius niger; assembly: GCA_023313725.1. Taxonomy (NCBI): domain Eukaryota; kingdom Metazoa; phylum Arthropoda; class Chilopoda; order Lithobiomorpha; family Lithobiidae; genus Lithobius; species Lithobius niger. The sequence goes on along the minus strand of JAHWFP010044867.1, from coordinate 104,666 downwards.
ACTTGCGTGATTTAACTTAAGTTATTGGTGTGCATTTTAAAGCTTTTATTACCGAAGACAAACACATATAATTGACTGAGAACGAACTGCAGGTAGCTCTGCTAATGATGTTTCAGAGCTCAGTCTTATAAAGTAATGGCTTCCACCATTGCAGTTTGAAGTTGTAGCAGTAGGTTAAAATAAATATTTGGCTGGTCTTGACTCTTAGGCCTAATACACAATGTTTTTCTTTTTAGAGTAGTGTTTGTTTGTTAATATGAACACTTCAATTGTACAGAAGTAAAAGTAGTTTTCACAAAAGCAGTCATTTCAAATGTTCCGGTCAATTTGTATTAGTTTAGTTTTTGTTAATTAGTTTTGTTGTTGCATTAATTCATAGATATAATAAGCTCATCATTTTTAGGTTTGTTTAAAGGTGACATTATTATTATTATTAATCATAATTCATAATTTAATTGACTGCCTTGGCACTTGTTGCTGCACTGGGATTTTATTTGTTTTTGTTGGTATTTATTTTTTGTTTGTTTGTTTGTTTTTGTTTCTTTTGTTGGTCCATTGTCATTTTTTCTTATTAACAATGCAGTTCCTATTCCCACTCTGCAGCTGTCGGTGCTAAACCTAGCAGCCATGGCCTTTGGTGCTGGCAACATCTCCGCCTTTCGCTCAATGCGCACCTTGCGGGCGTTGCGTCCTCTCAGAGCCATCTCGCGTTGGGAGGGCATGAGAGTAAGTAGGTACCTCAGCCTGGTCTGTTAGCAGGTTGGAGTACTGTTGGTGACAGTGCAGTGTCTGTTGTTGTGACTGCTTTTACAAGGGATCTGCTGTGTTGCGGAGTTATATTGTCTTCCTCCCTCCTTACCGTTCCTCACATACCTTCCTCTCCTTCTTTGACTGGATGTGGCAGATGTTGTGGCCGCTGTGCTGGTTGGTGGTGAAAGCGCTGGTGATCTTTTTGTGTTGATGTTCTGTCCTTTTTCCGCTGCTTCTATCTTAGCTGTCATTATTAAACCTTGGAGCTACGTTGATTGGAGCCGGCAACATTTCTGCCTTTAAATCCATGAGGACTTTGCGAGCCCTTCGTCCTCTGAGAGCATTGTCCCGAATGCAAGGGATGCGAGTAAGTACTTACTAACAGTTGCCTGCTACTCCGTTTCATTTTTTCCTTGGCAAGGACATGAGTTGCAGGCAGCTGAGCTCAGACTATCCCCTTTCCCCCACTATTGTATATTTTTTTTCCGCACAGGCACGGAGCATGCTTTTACAACCTTTTCTACTTGCTCCTACATGGCTAATGGTGCTGGCCACTCAGAATTATATTGGAATAATTTTGTGACTACACCCATTCAAAAATTTTCATTCTATTTCACCTCTGTTAAATAAACCCATGATCTCAAGTATGAGTATTATGGATAAAAATGACATTTGCGTGTAAAGTTGACTGCTGCACAAAAAATTATTTGTCGTAGCTTTAGATCGCTATTATTTGAATTGGATCGCTGTTAGGAAATATGCTTCATTCCTGCATGTGCTACACATTCATCTATGACAATTGTGCGAGGACAAAGTAATATGGAAGATGTATTCATGCATCACCTTGCTGACAAGCACTAATTCTACCGTTACGTAGCAGGTTGGCATTATGATGTGTCATGTCTCGGCTGATGTCATCTTGTTTCTTCGTAACTGTCACCAGTATCATTAGATTAACATTTGTGGAAAACACACCAGTGTACTTCATTTTGTAGCCAAACACTAATATGTTTTTTGATAAAATAACGGGTGTTATTTATAATTGTTTGTCAGTGAAGAAAATGAAAACCAATGCCAAAAAAGTACACAAAATATGACGACATTAACAAGTCGGAGGAAAAAAGTTGTAACTTAACTCTTTGAAACGGTTAGTTATTTAGTGAATAGTCGGTATTGATTAAGTCGTGTTTCTCTATCAAAGATCCACTAATCACTCACTGCCCTCAGACAGACAAGTTTTGTATGTTGCTTTCCCTCTTTTTCTTCACTTCTTGGCTTTGATGGCTCATGCTGCACATAATCACTTGCTTGTCTGGCTTTGGCATCTTGTTGTTTACATAGAATCAATAAATGTGATGGAATCGTGCAGTGACCTGGTGAGATTGGGACCAAATTCTTTTGTGTCGAGTAACCCTGACGAAATGTCCTCAAATATGCAACATCATTTGAGATCAGGCATGCACTGATACCACCTTTTTCCCATCAATCCGATCGTACAGTTTCGACACTGACACTTTCTGGTTGTTTGTGCAAGTCCGATTCCAAAACTGAATATATATCTTTTTTTAAATCTACGCTGAGAGATAATCAAACTTTAGCATGCTGGCTTGGTGACGGACTGAAAGTACAACGCTTATGAAAAATTTTCAGTTTTATGACTTTCGGGTAATCTTGCGACTTCATTAAGAAATTTCTTGCTGCAAAGTGTCATTTTTGGGACTTTATAACTACTTAAGTTATCGGCTAAAAGTAACACCACTCAAAAACTCTTGGAAACGGTCAAAATAGTGTACCTACATATTTGAACATTGAAACTACAAAAAAAAAAATACATTTTACTGATGGTGATAGCTGATGCCAATCCTTTTTCGTATGGTGATGTCAGTGTAGTCCTGTTTCAAATACGCAATCAATTATATACAGATCGTCGAATTCTGCACATTTAGAAACTGGTGTAGCTTAAACCTTCATAGCTCTAGTCTTAATGTAGTGTAAAGACTAGGGACCTGTACCTTTTTCAGTTTTTCAGTTTTTTAATATTGTAATATTCCCACCTTTTCTTTCCTTTGGTGGTAATTCCCTTGGAAAAGGAAAAAAGTTGGAGAGTAAGATTTGTTCTGTTCACTGAAATTTGTCATCGTAAAATTAAATTTTCTGAAAAATGTTCACGTAAGTTGACAAAAAAAATCTAATGCTTTTTTGTAACTAAAAAATCTGTTTCACAAACAAGTGCAATTGAGCACGTAGAAAGATAATATGTTAAACTACAAATATAACCTGAGTTATTCAAAGTAAATCATGTGAGTGCAAGTGAGTATATTTGTTTTATTGTAGATTCAAGTGAAGAAATTTCTTCCGCATTTTATTGAATTAAAAAAAAGGTATTATATTTAGTAAACTAGCAAAAATGTTCAGGATCAATGGAAACTATCAAGTGCGACATTTCCTGCTGCAAAATGAATCTTTGCATCATTTTTCCTCGCAAAATTCAATCGAAAAATATTGCAGAATGAACAGGTCCCCAGTAAAGGCTGTTGCTAAGATTGCGACACATAATTTGGATCAAAGAACTAACTCCTGGATATTAGTTGAATTCAACATAGTTTGGTTATGTCCTCAGACTGGCCCGCTCACCTCTTCATATGCACGGGGACAGCTCACATCCCCTTAGCAAATGAACTAATATAATTTCTCTTGTAGGTTGTAGTTAATGCCTTAGTCCAAGCCATCCCCTCCATCTTCAACGTGTTGCTCGTCTGCCTCATATTTTGGCTCATATTCTCCATTATGGGAGTACAGATGTTTGGCGGAAAATATTTCCACTGCGTCGACCATGATGGTGAGAAACCTCACTATCGAGAAGTACCTAACAGGACTTACTGTGAAGCTGTAATGAACTATACTTGGGAAAACTCCAAGATCAACTTTGATAATGTAGGCAATGCCTACCTGGCCCTGTTTCAAGTGGTAAGTACTGTTACGTTGTTGTTCAGGCGGGCTGGTGGTTTGCCACCAGGCTCGGACGAACCGTAAAGTTGAAAAATAACAAAATAATATATTTGGTATTGCCAGTAGTTTAGATTTAATGTTCTTCTCTGTTGATTCCTACAATTTTCAGTACCATCCGAAAATATTGGTTAAGTATTGTTTATTTATGCTCAAAACTTTGAATTTACTTTTAAGAAGCTTCATTCACCAGGAGGTTTCCTTGCGTACTACCCAGCAGTCACTGCCACCTGTCCCTCACTATCGTTTTGAGTACACACCGAGTTGGTCAGGTGCCCTTGCTCTCGCTAGAAATTAAATCCACAAAACCTTCGAAAATGATCTAAAATAGTTCATAAGTGTGCTCACACCAGAACACCCTCAAGGCGACAATCATAACGTGTCTCGTGCGTGTTATCTTATGTAAATTTTTGCTTTCTTCATTCCGAGCGGAAAATTAGGAATGTTATGGGAACATGGCATCATATGGATCAAAAAGGCTTCTGCGTCCAAACTAAGCGAATTCCGACTTCACTCATGGAGCAATAAGTACACATTAGGCTGATCACTCATCCTGCATTTCCTATATATCCTTATATTTTTTAGCGCTATCCTTTATTTTCCTATATATACCATATTTCTGTACAGTTTCGTACATTTTAAATTTCTTTGATCTCCCCAGACTCGGCCGATTAGTAATACTGTAAATCCCTATTGCCGCAGGTTAGTGGATTTATTACGGACGTTCCGTGCAGGGCCGGATTAGGGCAGGGACATTAGGGACATTTGTCCCTGGCCCCGAAGTTCTAAGGGGCCCCCGATTCTGCTGAAAGTTAAGGCCAAAAAAAAAAAAATTCGATAAAAATAATAAAGGGACGTAAAGTATTGATTTCCTTAAATTTATGAAGCTTTTAGTAATTTTCTAGTAGAAAATTTAAGATTTAAAAGGGCTGGGGAGGCTGTAACCAGGCTATTTCAGGATTACTGACGATCACTTTGTGTACTGTGAAACGAACCATCGGATTTACCAGACAAATTTCTGAGCTGCTTTCACCCACTTTCACACTGTAGATTGTCCACAATCTTGCAAATTATCGATTGCAGAGACCTTTTGGGGGTTGTTTACTGTTTACATTTCACTCCACGGTCTGTTGTTTTGCCGTTTGAAGTCGTTACCGCCACCGCCGTGCGCAGCCTCGGGTTTTTGTAAGGTCGTTCCGCTTCATTTCGGTCAGTCCATTGTTGAGGCTGATCGTTGATCCGACGCCAAGTGGAAATTGCAGAGCAACGATCAAGCGGAACAACCTTACAAAAAATTAAAGGAGGCTGTGCATGGCGGCGGCGGTAACGAATTCGAATGGCAAAACAACAGACCGTGGAGTGAAATGTAAACAGAAGAAAAACAACCCCCAAAAGGCCTGAAGAAGATTGCTGTAAGCAATCGAAAATTTGCAAGATTATGAACGGTCTACAGTGTGAAGTGAGCGAAAGCAGTTCGGAAATTTGTCCGGTAAATTCGATTTCTGACCTTAAAGCATTTTAGGAGGGTGGGTCATAGCTTTGCCAGGGCTGTTACTAGGCGATTTACAGAACTTTAGTATTAGTAAAAACTAATTTCATATTTAAAATTTCATTTTAATACAAATCGACAATGGGTAGATTTTGGTTTAGGACAGTCTGGAACCAAAAGAACCTTTTATATGAACATGCTATGGAAAGCATACTTAGAAGGTGCAGAGGGTTCTGCTTGTGACTTTGCAATTATCGTGTATCTTTGGGGAAAAAATTGCTTACTGAGGATTGGAAGTAGTTGTGGTTGAAGGTCTTTTGATATTGGTAGGTTTACCTTCTCGTGGTTGATGAATCGTCCTTCAGTTCTCATTGTACAGTTAGTTCAACACAAAAAAGCAAACTGTTTTGAGTTTTCAAAAAGCCGTTGGTTTTCATTTACGAACCACATAAAAATAGTATTTTCAAAGAAGTAACTTTTTACATCACGGCTGCATCACTTCCAAAAGTGATGCGGCCGTTATGTGAAGAGTTTACCTTTTAAGACTTTGTCCGTCCATCGCTTTTTTCCACTCCGGATGGGTGCCAGATAGAGAAAAAACAGTTTTACCATTAATTTTAGCATCCAAAAATTAGTTAAAAGGAATTAAAAAAAAATCGGAAGTATGAAGCGGAAGTGGCCGACAAGTTAACCATCATCTGTGGAAAGGTACCATATAGATGTAAACGGTTCTCGCCATTAGATTCAGCGTCAAAAAATTAGTTAAAAGTAATAAACAAAAATAGAAGTATGAAGCAGAAGTGGTCCACAAGTGGCCGATAAGTGAGCTTATCATCTGTGGTACGATAGAGACAAATGCTTTTCAACATTAGATTCAGCGTCCCAAAATTAGTTAAAATAACCGAAAAAAAATTGTATGTGTGAAGTGGAAGTGGCCCTAAAGAAACAGAAGAGTACAGCAGATCGGTTTGACTAGGCAGTTGCTGCCTCCAGTTGTTTGAAAATACTATCGTTTCATATTGTTTGTAAATAAAAAGTAACGACCGGCTTTTTGAAAATTCACAATCTTTTGTCTGTTAAACTAACAGTGTGACGAGAACTGAAGAATAATGTATGCATTTATAATAATAATAAACTTTTGTCTAGTTGAGGATCAAGAACGGAACAAGAACAATACATATACAAAACAAAGAGACATAGTACTGACACTGAGTGACGTGAGCTTCGATCTGAAAATAGTTCTTGCAATTTTGATGAAGGTGGTCGGAACAGCAAAGTGTATTTGACATCCCTTACACAGCTTTTACCACTGAAAATTAAAGAGGAATAGCCGATTCTTCCATTTGTGAATTTTGTGTTCTTTTTCCCTGCTTGCATTGTAGTCCAGCTCGAGAGGGAAACGAAAATATACAGTCATCTGCATAGGCAATGCAATTGATATTCACTCCCCAAATCCCTCAACCAGGTGGAGTGAATATCACACAGAAGATCACGTAAGCTCTGATCACACTAAAGAGCATCAATGTACAATGCAAACTGAGTATACGAAAAGACATGTGCGCGTATTGTATGTCTTAGCAAAAACGGTTTACGCAATTTTATAATATTCATTGTGGTCGAAAATACCGTTAATTCGGCAATTTTATTTTGGTTGAAGTTCGTATTAAAGACAGTCACTTACGCAAAACCAAAAATCATCCAAGTTCCACTACTCAAACTT
>JAHWFP010044867.1:75756-97691 GCA_023313725.1 Lithobius niger | reverse complement strand
CTCATGAAGTTGTAATTATGTGAGATTACAACCTCTTTTAAGGAGACGAACAACTTCACAATGAACATTATAAATTTGCATAAACTTGTTTTTGCTAAGACATAAAATAATACAATTGTCAGGACAATTATGAATATAAAAATGATGTTCTCTACAATTAAATTGCTTTTCAAATAAAATATTACCAATTCAAACTGCAAACTCGTATAATACAAACAATTACGAAAATCAAATTGCTAGGAACACCCACCAGAGCACCAGTTTAAGGTAAGAAGTGCTCATGTTCTACTAAGGTCCTCAGAGATATCCCCTCACAAATCAGGGGATTTGAATGAGTTATTGACAAGTTTATCTGCATGTAGGATGAACGTATTGATGCTGTCGTCGTAAAATTGAATTGGAAAATAGTATAAGCCAAAAACACAAAAAAGATTGTTTACTTGACAGTATAAGCAATTTATTAAAAAAAAAAGCTTGCAATTTTTAGAAGCAGATTATTTAAAAAAAATCAATGGAAGAACTGCAAGTAATGGTCGTTTTATTTCTGTGTTGTAACTCCTGAGAAAAATAGAAGTCTATGCTAGGCCTTTCTAGATTTTTATCTTAATTTTGTTAACTGATAACTCTCCTCGTTATTGCAGGCCACTTTCAAAGGGTGGATACAAATAATGAATGATGCCATCGATTCCCGCCACGTAAGTTGACGCCTATTTGATTTCAGTTTTATGAATTATTTTTTGTAAGGTGAGTTGTCCTGGAACTCTGAAATATTTTTGTCTGTTTTAGGAAAAAGACCTACAGCCTAGTGACGAGGGCAACATATACATGTACCTCTACTTTGTGTTCTTCATCATTTTTGGTTCCTTCTTTACCCTAAACCTTTTCATTGGTGTGATCATTGACAATTTTAATGAACAGAAGAAGAAGGTATGTATGCCTTGTCAATATTTTTTTGATACATAATTGTTAACTATCAAGAGCCGTTGGCGGAACTGCCACATCGCAAAATCTGCATGGCTGGGCTGGGGAGGTAGGGGGGGCAGCAGGCAAAAGGCCCTAGGCACGCATTGTCATTCGTTCAAATCTTAACCTTGCAACGAATTGCCATAACGTATATTTCTTACACAGAAAGAAAGAAAGAAAGAAATTGAAACAAGGTGAAGAAAATGTCATAAGTAATACCTATTATTATAACTTAACAATAATTATTCTTTAAGAAACGAAATTGTCAAATTCACATTGTTTGCACCAGCTGTACTCTTTGTGTATTAAGTATTCCCTAGTTAGGTGATGCATTTTAATATTGGTGTCATCCTTGCGTGCAGTTCAAAACGCTTTACATTCTAGCAAATGGAGGGAGAATTTCCCTCTTTTCTAATCCCTTTTGAAGCCTTTGTCATTCATTCGCATCTTATAAGTTTCTTCTGTCCTTCAGTTTCTACTTCTGTCGTCATTTTTTAATCCTAGAAAAAGACGAGTTTGGGGCAAAAAAAAGTGCTTTCAAAAAGGTGTACTGCTATCTAGCGTATCAAACTAAAGCTGTTTTGATAGAATGTAGAACAAGTTAATAGTGTGTGCCTGACTTTGATAAACAAAAGTGTAAGATGGTCAAGACCATGTCGTTCCAAGTTGATGATTGTTCTTTTCTTTTCAGGCTGGGGGCTCGTTAGAAATGTTCATGACAGATGATCAAAAGAAATATTACAATGCTATGAAGAAGATGGGATCCAAAAAACCAGCAAAAGCTATACCTAGGCCCAGGGTACGTGTATGCGACACAATATTATTATATCATTGCTAATCACGTGCTAATGATGAGGCCGTAGCATAAGCCGGTCTCAAGTTATGTAGTAAAAACCCAAATTAAATGCCAAAATCATAATGATAAGAGCACCATGTTTGCTCACGAAGCCATTAAAACTAAAAAAAAAGTTTGCTTCGATCTTAAATGAATCTATAATACCAAACAAATTACTTGTTGCATTTCGTGCCCTATATTTTCAGTTTATTATTCATTCATTCCATTCAGATCATCAGAATCCATGTAGGCAATAATACAAAAACAATAGATTAAAAAGAATGGGTTGTATATCCCTCAGTCATATTATTTTTGTCATTTTCAGCTGCCTGAATAATAAATACGGCTAAATTGTGGCTAGACACAAATGTTTTGGCCACCCCCAGCAAAGCTATAAATTTGGCCAGCCTGGCGGCTAATGTTTGGCTAAATTGATTGAAACAAAAAGATATTGGTGATGGACTCACTGCACATGAAAGTGATGAAATGAAAGGAAATTACTGTTTTGGGGGAATGGGGAAGACAGTCACTCAATACCAGGTGACTCGCAGATGAAAAGTATGAATTCCTGAAGGGTTAAGTTGTAACAGGAACGTATAAATGTATTGTTGGAGTCTCCCGCCTATACTGAAAACCACTGCTGCTAACGCAGGAAAAATGAAAAGGTATACACATCTGTAGGACGTGGGAGAATGTATTGTAAAACGCGGTCTGGGAGTGAAGCTACGGTTTTCGCTTCCTGGCTTAAGGCCAGTTGATTCAATCCTAATTACCAAAGTGACGAAAAGAGGGTTAAATTCCTGAGTGCACAATAACTGGCGTGGAGGCGAAGCACACAGTTTTTTTTATCAGTCGGCCTTGTCTTGAAGAAGTGTGACACCTTCCATGCTTCAAGTTCGTTTCAGTGCTGCTGCTCATGAGAAGCAGCTTTCACTTGTTTATCGTTTATGAATCTTCCTTAGGCTACGATTGTAACACACTTGGTCTGATGCAGTGCTGTAAATTTTTTTTATGTTATATCTACATGAACAGCTATTAATTTCTGTCTTTTCTTTTCTAGTTCAAACCGCAAGCCATCATTTTTGATATCACAATGGACAAAAAGTTTGACATGATCATTATGCTTTTCATTGGCTTCAATATGGTTGTGATGTCTGTAGATCACTATAAAATGGAAGAATCATTCAGTGAAGTAGTGAATAGCCTCAATGTGGTGTTCATCGCCGTATTTTCCGCTGAATGCGGATTAAAAATTTTCGCGCTCCGATGGTATTACTTCAAGGAACCGTGGAATATGTTTGACTTTGTAGTAGTCATTCTCTCTATTTTGGGTGAGTTCAGTGTTTTATTTTACTAGGGATGTGGGGTTAACGGAAAATTTTGTTTCGGCCTTTTATTTGAAAGAATAAATCGATGTTTGGTCAGTTTCCTAATAACCGTAAAAAGTGGTTAACCGCAGCAGTCTTGCTCCTGTGTCCAACAATAGGTTCATTCTCATTCAAAATGCACAACATAAGCTTGCTTGTCATTTGTTTACAATTGCAAAAATAGCTACACCTGTCTTAACTGAAATACTCATTCAGTTTGGATGAACAAAGTTATTGGGTCAACTTCATTTTGATCCAGTTTAACACACATGTTTAATATCTTTAATTATAGCAAAAAACGTACTGGTGTTTATTTAATCTAAATTTAATTAGTGATTCTCTGGCAGAATAATCGACCCGAAACTGTCTTTTTCTTGCAACCGCACACCCCTACTTTTTATAAATTTCCTGTAGTGTTGCCAGGTTTGCCCCATCGCTTACTAGACTTTTTCCTGCTTCTGATTGAACTGGAAAGGAACAAAATTAAAACCAGTTCATCTACACAGGCATTAGTGTTCTTCAAAAGGCTGAAACCTTTAAGAAATTATTAAAAAATAAAACAGTGTTTGACTTTTTCCTAAACTCTTTACTGTACAATTTTATTTTAACGCTTGTCGGTACGTAAACCTATTGAGTTTTGAAATACTTCTGCTGTTGGATGCATTCCTGAAGGGCTCTTACAGTTGCATATGTTGGCTACATCTTGCAGCATGATTTGTATAATTAGAGACTAAAAAAAAGTTTCATTCATAAGTTTTTATTGATTTAGGCCTATTTATTTTTCTATTATATTTGTCTTGTTACTTCTTATTATTATTTTTTGTTAGCATTGGGCTACCAAAATGAGCTTAGTAATTCAAAGACTGCAGTAATAAAAAACCAGTACAGTCAAAACTCGTTATAACGCTACTCGCAGGGGTACCATTTTTACTTCGTTACAACTTATTTTTTAAAAACATGAAAAACTATTAAAAAATGTCGTTTATACTCTAATTTAGTAAAACTGTAAATTTAATAAAAACAGTTCTTCGTTCTGTTGTCTTAAATGCACTCAATATAAAAACAGCTTCGGCATATTCGTACTGGGCGTTTCAATGCATTTTGCACGTGGCCGATCGCTTTCCTTCTTCATAGAATCTTAAAATCTTCTTGTTTGTACTTTAAAATCATACTCAAACTGCTGCATAGTATTTCAAAATCCTTCACAGTTTATTTTTATCTTCTTTTCACACAGTTTTTAATCATAGTTTTATCACAGTTTTTATCATCGTCTTTGCTTTTATTTCAACTAACACTTTCGTTTGCCTGACATCGTAGCAAGAGAGCAGCATAGGCCTAACGTGACTGGATAGCAACACGGCCTGCCAAACATGAGCAATCACTGAAACACATTGGCAGATATAAGTAATTGGGATAGCTGTAGCGCGTGGCATGGAAACTTTTAGTTTCATTTGTTGTTTGTTGTTTTTTTCCTGTGGGGTTACCACTTCTGGGACTTCATTTTTTTCTTTTCTTGTTTCTTCTAACATTTAAGGTTTGTTTTGTAAAATTATAAATCATCATTGTTGTTCGGTTTGGTTCACTTCAGTTGGTTGAGCTGTGAATAACGTCCAACCATCTGGAAACAGAGCACCATTATGGGTTGTTGTTAAATGTTGGCACCTTTTTCTTAAGCTCTCTACATAAAACTGAAGTAAATGCTTAAAATGATCTTGAGTAACTGGCAAGAAACTGGCAAGGCAAAAGTATGTGAATACATTTTCACCAGGTCTAAAACATTGGTCACCTATACGTGTGTGAAGGGGAAGAAAACGTATGTTTGAAATCTTACAGCACCACATTTCCTCGAATGAGCAGCCAGGCTCTTGTTATTTTTGCGAAACACAAAACCCAGTTCTTTTATGAGGCCCGACGCTCATTATTTCTTTTAGAGCTGATCAACCAGTGTAGGATAAAGTATAGCTGTTAAAAAAACTTAACAACGTAAAACAGTGGCTAACCGGTAATTGTGTGAACGCGAGTTTGTTGTTGCTTGACGCTACATCAGACAGATTAATTTTTGGCCGTCAGTTGTGTATCAAAGGAATTAAACAGAAGCTGTTTAAAAACATTCTGGAACGCACATGAGGCCTGGTGCTTTTTATTTTCTTGTCCAACATTAACCCCAAAACTTAAAGCAACGTATCGGCTCCACACCACGGCGGTGTCCCGCATCTCACTGGTCGAACCTACATCTACGTAGGTATCAGCACAGGAAATGAAAGTGGGGAAGAATAGGCTGGGGTTAATGAGCTACGTAATACGGGGCACCACCCTGGCTGGGAGCCAGTCTCTTTGCCTTAAAGTTTTGAGGTTAATGTTGGGCATGGAGCATATTTTTTAAACAAAAATATTGGGTAAGTGTGCAAAGAAGGTAAGTGTTAAATTCTCACTCAGTGTATTGGAATCCTACGGCATTTCTCAATATTTTGCCAGCTCCTCTGTCTAGCTTCAAGAATTTCAAACAACAAAATGAGTTGCCAGTAGGACATGTTAAATTTCTGAAGAAGGGAGCAGAATAGCTTGTAAAATAACGAGTAATGTTGCAGTACACTTCCAATATACAGAAGTATGAAAATCTATGTGCAAGCTATTACAGTTACATTAACAATTATTCTGGAGTGGGATATGTTACCTTAGATCCGACATGTAATAACGGATTATTTGGTAAGTGACTCTGGTCAACTTTGTCAAGGTTACGTCGTTGGTATCTGACCTGACATATTAATGCCCATCATCACAGTTGCTAATGATTTAAACTTTAAACAATGAACCTATAACACCGTACTGAATGGCCAAGATTACTTTCCTGCCTACTGCCCTGAATATACAGGAAAGCAGTCTTGACCATTTACAAATAACAAAAACCATTACCTAGTTCACAGTGAGCGTTGTTGAAATTTCTGTCTTTGTGACAGTGTTAAAAATTGTTTAATAACAAAGATTACATCGTTGTCTTTTTTCTTGTTTTGCAGGTGTTATGCTCAAAGACTTGATTGAGAAGTACTTCGTGTCCCCGACACTCCTACGTGTAGTGAGAGTGGTTAAAGTGGGGCGCGTTCTTCGACTTGTGAAAGGCGCCAAGGGCATTCGAACTCTACTTTTTGCTCTAGCTATGTCTCTGCCCGCGCTCTTCAACATTTGCTTGCTTCTCTTTCTCGTAATGTTCATCTATGCCATCTTTGGCATGTCTTTTTTCAAGAATGTTAAATACGGAGGCGGGCTTGACGAAACTTTCAATTTTGGCACGTTTGGTCAATCTATGATATTGTTATTCCAAATGTCCACCTCAGCAGGGTGGGACGGGGTTTTAGAACCCCTTATGAATGAAGAGAACTGCACAGCGCCTAGTGCAGATGGCGAGGACGAGGGCAACTGCGGCAGCCAGGGCAAAGCGGTCGTGTTCCTGATCTCATACCTGGTGATCAGTTTCCTCATCGTCATTAACATGTATATCGCCGTCATATTAGAAAATTACAGTCAGGCGACTGAAGAAGTACAAGAAGGCCTGACAGATGACGACTACGATATGTATTACGAAATTTGGCAGAAATTTGACCCGGACGGCACACAGTACATGAAGCACAACGAGCTGACCGATTTCCTGGATGAATTGGAACCGCCGTTACAAATCCACAAGCCCAACAAGTACAAAATCATCTCCATGGATATCCCCATCTGCAAAGGAGATTTACTGTACTGCGTGGACATTCTGGACGCCCTTACCAAAGACTTCTTTGCACGCAAAGGCAACCCGGTGGAGGAAGCAGCAGACTTGGGGGAGGTGATCAAGACGGACCGGCCGGGCTATGAGGTTATCTCAAGCACACTCTGGCGCCAGCGGGAAGAGTTTTGTGCACGCCTCATCCAGAAGGCGTGGCGTCGCCACCGAGGAAGAGGCCAAGACTGCGAATCATCCGTTGTGACGCAGGAAGCTCATGACGGTGCTGACTCGGAACCAAAGCAGCAACAGACTTCCATAGTGATCGAAAGTGATGGACACGTGACCAAAAATGGCCACAAGGTGGTGATCCATTCCCGCTCGCCTAGCATCACGAGTCGTTCGACCGATGTGTGAACTAACTGCCCGCCAGCGCAATTTGAGTCTCAGCTTGTTTTTCAAGAGATTTGGAGGGACGAAAATCTCAATACCTTTTATTTTTGTATTAATTTTGCCAACGTTGACTTATTGGTCCACTTGAATGATTGATCGTGTTAACTTGTTATTTTTCTACGTTTGTTTTTGACTGTTTTGACGATCTCAACCGTGATCTCTTTCCTTGTTGGGATGCCAGTCAAGAGCTGCCGCAGTCGCTGCGCCACGCCCTCTGAAGCCACGACTGTGGGCCGGCGGGCCGGGCTAATTTCTCTCGCCTCACCAGCCCGCCTGCCCCAGGCTCCTTCTAACGGGAGCGGCAGGCCCTTATGCAAAGCAGCTCAAACCCAGGCCCGCCTCCTCTTTCAAATGCTTGGTTTCTGTGTGCGGCCCTCTTGGAACTTCGTTCCGATAATTCCCTTGGCTCGACAGCCTCGAACGAAGCGGCGCCGCATGGGCGCTCTAAACGCCCCAGGTGCCACCCACCGATACTGACAACTGTAGCTAGTCCTCATCAGTACCCAAAACGCTTGGAGCCACTCAGTAGCACTCTTACTCATCTCACGCCCAGTATGGCCCCAGGGCACAAAGGGTTGGGGCCCCTGTTTCTGCCGCCGCACATCGCGTGTGACTGACCAGCCAGCCAGCCGTACGTTTATGCGCTCTCACCAAATATTGTCTGCAATCGTAGTGCCGTAGACGGGTGGGGTGGGGGGAAGCACGCGGGCTGCACGGGGGTCGCCTGCAGGAGGAGCTTGTCACGCACAATGTGTGACTAACCAAACGACGCCTTTTTTTCGCCACGAGACGCACGCGCTCATTTCCCGAGGCCGTGACCACGGCCGCTCACCCTCTCCGTCATCCCTCAGGGCAGCGATCGGTGAAGGGGGCGGCGTGGGCGGTCGTGGCCTCGGCAGACCCTTCCTCCCTTGACCTTAAAACCCTTTTCCCCGCCTATTAAAAAATTATCCCGAGCCTCCACGGGTTTCTCGTGATCCCCCATGAGATTGACCGATCTGCGTGCGTGGAATGGTCGACTTATAACTTTGTTTCATCCGGGTTCTTTCATCATCTTCACGTTCCCAGTGTTGTTTTCACTTCTTTGATATGTTACCTCCTCACTGTATCAAATTCTAGCCTCACGTTACCAGAGCTCGTAGGTGTAAATGACTTAACTCGTAGATCTAGTAGTCGACTGATTAGGCCTAGTCTTTGTAATACGCCACCTAGTGACTCTCGACGGCCTTTCAACCTTTGCCCCCCCGGGCGCTGGCCCTGAGGATTTAAAAAAATTGGCTTCCCCGGATGGGTGCCACAAAAACTCCTCCTCCTCCTCACAATTAGTTGGGCCCCCCTCGACCAGGCCCGGCCAATCGCCGCTCGCCTCCAATGCCTCATCACCAACTGACGCGTCGCAAATTCTTTCTCAATTAGCCTTTTTGCTTGTAATTACTTTGTAACATGTTTTGAATTTCACAGTTTGTACTATATTATCTGTAAATAATACGTCATCAAATAAATTTTTGATAATTTATCACGAAATCAGGCTGCAGACTCCCTTAAGATGTATCTTTAGGCGAATCAGACTAGAGCAGGGTTATATTTGTATGCACTGTATTTTCCCACAGACACATTCAGCAACAGAAAATGGAATACAGAATCTTCAAACCAGGTATGTTTTTCAAACCGTGACAAGAAAGACAGTTTAGTTTGCAATTTTTAATGATTTGTATTCGTGTATAATTAATAATTTGTGCATTGTTTGTATGTCAGTTTTGCTTTTGCGAAGTATTTTTAGTGAAGGTTCTGTGATATGTTTGCTTTTTCTTTGCATCTACCGCCTAAATTGGGTTGTTAAATTAACCAAGTCTTTTAGTAAAAGGTCGTTGATGTGTGTTCAAATTCCCCTGTATAACGGCAAGAAAAAATGCAGGTCTTGTTTTACAGTTAATCAACAAACTCGATCATGTGAGCAAGCTACTTTCAATGTTATTTTATTTATCAAAATTTAAGCAAATGCTCATAAAAAAATTTGTTCAGTAAAAGTATTAACTATTTCTACTATTCCTTCGTATTCTAAAGCACACTCTTACTTCATTTTTAGCCAAGTACAACAAAAGCGAGTGTCAGACAATTATTTGCAGTACATACATAACCATGATACAAAGCAATGTGAAAAAGTTATCACACACACCAAAATTGTATGAAATATCTTGTGGTCGAGTTTGTAACACGCAAGTAGTCCTGTAACATAAGATGATATTTTTCTTTGTCTGAAAGTTGTGGGAATTACATTAAGACAACTTCATGAAGTGTCTGTATGCCACCAGCCAAAATATGCACTATACAGGTTGGGGCAGAAAGGAAGGGCCACCCTTGCCAAACAAAGATGGTTAATGTTAGGATAATGAAACTTTGCATGGTATGTAGGCAAACGGGGGGCCAACTAACCATGTGTCAATCACTGACCTTGATGCACATTTTCAAGGTCATCGTAACTTTTTAACCATGCTTCGTAGAGGCCCAATGTAAATTAGAAACTTGTAGACATTGACAAGGCATGGCCATTACAAAAAACGGAACGAAATTCGGTACGCTAGTTTAGGAATTACGGAAATTGCAAGCATCATTCTGTTGTGCTGACCGAGTGGCTTTCCTTCCGAACAGTGGGTGTGAAATAAAGTCCAGTGGTCCTCAAAGTACGTGAAGCTCGCTTGGAAACAAACAGCAACTGACATACTGATGACTCGACACAATCTGCTACATTACACGTATAGGCAGAATGATGCTGCATATTGTGCAAGTTGGCATAATTTAGTCAACGTGGTCGTCTAGAAAATAAAACTAAAGTTGCCCGTCCGTCAGGTTAACATTTCTGATTTAGTTTCAAAGCTGATTACGGTTACTGAATTGTGCCAATTTGCGTATGCTGCCAACACCATTACCTATCAATACAATGCATGGTGTACGAAAGACCCTGACAGAACTGTTTGGCAGGAAAGCCACTCGGCCAGCACAATAGAATGATGCTTGTAATTTTCCTAATTCCTAAACTAACGCACCTAAATTCGTTCCGCTTTTTACAATGGCCATAACCTTGTCAATGTCTACAAGTTTTCAATTTACACTCGGGTTCTACGAAGCATGGTTAAAAAGTTAGCATCACGATGACCTTGAAAATGAGCATCAAGGTCAGTGATCGACACATGGTAAGTTGGCCCCCCGTTAGCCTACATATCATGCATTATCCTAACATTAACCATCTTTGATTGCATAGGGTGCCCCTTCCTTTCTGCTCCACCCTGTATGTATTGGTGTAAATTAAGGCACCAATGAACTTGCAGTCCTTATTAAGTAAAGTAGTGGATTCGGGGGAATCCATAGTAGCTACTCAAGATTGGTTTTTCAAAATGGTGAATGAAAAACAAGCTTCTCAATGAGTCGTCTGATTTAAATTTTCTGGTTTTTAAATTAAAGCTTGTAGTAATTTACCAAGCTTCAAATTCAAATTCAAATAGTCAGTTGAATTTAGGATAAAATAAGATGAAAAAAATTGGTGCATATGGTGGCAAAGCATCGTGCAGATAAAAGAAAAATAAACAATTTTTTAAAAAAAAGTTTAATTAAAAAGTGTGCATAATGTGAGTGATTTTGGTTACATTTTGTTCAGCACTGGGATTTTTGATGGGGAAGTTGGGGTAAGCCCTTAGAGGAGCTTGCACCTTAATTTTTTTTTCCAGACACCATAATCCGGCCCTGAAACATTCCAGAATTCTGTATAAGTTTCGTCAATGACTTTGTTATGTGGCCAAACGGAAGGGTTTTATGAAGTTTTGTTACTGGGTGGGGAGGGTACTGCGTGCTCATATAGGGTAGCCAACAAAAACATTGGATGACATCACTTACCCCCTCTCCCAACCAAATAAAACTTGGCCAAACCAGTTTTAAACTTTGTCTGGGCCTGTGCATAGGTCAGCCATCACTAAATTAAAAATTATTAGTAGCCTTGTCAGAAAGAACCTGATAAGCCTTTTAGGTAACCAAGGTAAAGGCATTCCATGTATTAGGAAGGTAATAGATTTACATAAAAGTCAGGAATTGCACACATTACATCCCAGTTATGCCAACAGGCACGTTTACAAAGTGGACCATAGGACAGCTCCTCATTGAAATGAAAGAATTATTATTAACCTTGTTAGAAAGAATCTATTAAACTTTTTAGGTAAACCACGGTGTATCCATTCCAATTCATTATTTTATCAGGTCAAGAATTACACACATTACATTCTCTGTTACGCCAATAAGCACATGTAGAAAGTTGACCATAAGGCCGCTCCCTATTTAAATTAAAGACTTGGGTGTATCCATTCTATGTATTAGAAAGGCAATAGATTTACACAAAAGTCAGAAATTACACACATTGCATCCCAGTTTCGCCAATTGCCACACACAAAGTCGACCAGAGAACAGGTTTCCATTTAAATTAAAAGCGTTATTATTAGCCTTGTCAGAATGAAGGTAAACCAAGGTATATCCATTCCGGTTTATTAGGAAGGCAGTAGGATTACTTAAAGTTAAGAATTATATTACATTCCTTGTTAGGGCAGCTCCCCATTTAAATTAAATAATTATTATTAGCCTTGTTAGAAAGAACATGTTAAACCTTTTAGGTAAACCAAGGTGTATCTATTCCAGTTTATTAGGAAGGCTATAGGATTACTTTACCAGGTCAGGAATTCAGGGCCCCCACATTAAAGTTAGGGGCCTGGGAATAACTACAACAGCGGGCCCCCTCCCCGACAGAAATCTTAAAAAAATTACACTATGTTATAATGTTGGTTGCCACAAGTGCTTAACGTTTAGTTCATTCATTAATTTGGGTTGCTTACATTTGAAGGCTTCCCTGCCTAACAACCTGACAGGTTTGCACTTCAGTGCTCGATGCCGTTGGATTGGAGTTGTTGTTTGATGGGAGTACAAAAAACATTTTAGACCGTGTGGGCCCTTTGAGCGGCTGGGCCCGGTTACAGCGGGTCCACCTGACACCCCCCCCCCCCCTGTTGTGGGGCCCTGCAGGAATTACTCAGATTGCATCTCTGTTACGCCAATGGGCACACATAGAAATGGGCACCGTAGGGCAGCTCCCGATTTAAATTAAAGCATTATCATTAGCTTTGCCAGAAAGAACCTGTTAATCCCTTTAGATAACCAGGGCGTATTCGTTCCAGTTTATTAGGATGGCCATAGAATTACTTGAAAGTCAGGAATTAAAAACATTACATCACTAGTGTGCCAATAGCACCTATACGAAGTCGACCATAGGACAGCTCCCATTTATATAAAAAGATTATTAACCTTGTCAGAAACGACCTATTAAATGTTTTAGGTAAACCAAGGTATTCCTATTTTTTAGGAAGGCAGTAGGATTACTTTAAAGTTGGGAAATACACAGATTGCATCTGTGATCCCTCCATTTGAACTGAAGAATTGTTATTAACCTTGTCAGAAAAAAACATGATCATTAAGGTAAACCATTCCATTTTGTTAGATTACTTTAAAGTCACGAATTACACATCACATATCTATTACAACAACAGTCATACATAAAGTCGACCATAGGACAACTAATTTAAACTGACAAATTATTATTACCCTTGTCATTAAGAACATATTAAACTTTTTAGGTAAACAAAGTAACATCCATTCACGTTTATTAGGATTACTTTAAAGTCAGGAATTCACACATTACATCTCTATTTATGCCAATAAACCATAATTTAGACCATAGGTTTGTTCCCATTTAAATTGAGGAATCTTTATTAACCTTGTCAGAAAGAAAATATTAAACCTTTTAGGTAAACGAAGGTACGTCCATTCCAGTTTATTAGGATTACTTTAAAGTCAGGAATTCATACTGTATTGTGGCAATAGACACATAATTTAGACCATGGTTGCTCACGTTTATGCCGCTAAAAGTTAATTAAGTGTTTCTCGGGAGCTCACACACAAGTTTTTTCTTAGCGCCTGAAACGTTTTTTATGCCCGAGGCTAAAAAAAATTCCGTTCACGCCATCAGCTCTTTCACCAAACAATACCTGAACAAATGACTAGATCTGCCCTTTGCTCCATTTACGGGATTGCCTAGAAACAAATCTAAGAGTCGTTCAGAGGTATGTCACAACTAAATACTCGGATCTAAAGAAAGACTTTTATCAAATGTGGAAGAGTTGCATGCTGAACCAAGTTAATCTAGCATTAAATCAAAGATATTGTAATCCACAACAAAAACTTTTATGTTGGGTAAAAAAAAAAAGTCATCTCCAGTATCTGAAAAATCTCGGCTAAAAAGTATATAAAAAAAAAGACCACAGCCTGCTCGCGTCAATTTATTTTAGAACCATTCTTGAGAACAACTTAATTTTTAGCGGCTTTAAACTGAAGAATGATTATTAACCTTGTCAGAAAGAACCTATTAAACTGTTTAGCTAAACCAAGGTATATTCATTTCAGTTGGTTAGGAAGGCAGTAGGATTACCCTTTATAGTCAAAAATTACGCACATCACATCATTGTTATGTCAATTGCCACAAATACAAGGTCGACTATAGGCTAGCTCTCTTCATTTTAATTAAGGGAATGTTAGTAGTCTTGTCAGAAAGAACCTATTTTTAGCGTTTTAGCTATATCCATTCCAGTTTATAAGGAGGCAGTAGGATTACTTTAAAGTCATGAATTGCATACGTTACGTCACCGGTTTGCTAACAGGGATTATACAAAGTTGATTGTAGGGCAATTCCCCATTTAAATTAAAGAATTATTATTAGCCTTGTGGGAAAGGACCTGTTAAACCTTTTAGGTAAATCAAGGTATGTCCGTTCTGGTTTATTTGGAAGGCAGTAGTATTATTTTAAGTCAGGAATTATACACATACGTCACTGTTACTCCAACAGACACATATACAAAGTCGACCATAGGACAGCTCGCCACTTAAATTAAATAATTATTAGTACCCTTGTCATAAAGAACCTATCTTTTGGGGAACATCCATCCATCTATTGCAGGAAATTTGGAAGTGGCAAAAGGATTAATTTAAAGTCAGGAATGACACACGT
The DNA here is from genome assembly GCA_023313725.1 of Lithobius niger. Classification (NCBI taxonomy): domain Eukaryota; kingdom Metazoa; phylum Arthropoda; class Chilopoda; order Lithobiomorpha; family Lithobiidae; genus Lithobius; species Lithobius niger. The sequence goes on along the minus strand of JAHWFP010044867.1, from coordinate 83,280 downwards.
TAAAGCCCCTCAGTTTAATTGTTGACTTATTATTAGCCTTGTCAGAAAGAATTATTAAACCTTTTAGGTATATCAAGGTTTATCCATTCCACTTTAATAGGATTATTTTGAAGTCTGGAATTTCATGCATTGCAATCTGTTAGGATGCCAATAGTGCCCATAGACAAAGTCTACCGTAGGCCAGCCTTTCATTTAAATTGAAGAATTGTTATTAACCTTGTCAAAAGACCTTACCGTATCACACCTTTTGGTGAACCTAGATATAGCCATTCCAGTTTATTAGTAATACTTTAAAGTCAGGAATTACACACACTATATCTGCTATGCCAGTAATAAGCACATATACAAATTCAACCAAAGGGTGCCTCTTTCCCCCCCCCCCCCCCCCCTTATTTGAATCTAAGAATTTCAGCCTTGTCAGAACGAACATTTTAGATCTTTTAGGTAAAGCAAGGTATGGCTATTTTATTTTATTAGGATTACTTTAAAGTCACAAATTACACATCACATACGCGTCTATTATGCCAACAGTCGTACATAAGTCAACCATAGGACAGCTCCCTATTTAAACTGAAGAATTATTATTAGCCTTGTTAGAAATAATTAAACATTAACCTTTTACGTAAAGCAAGGTATTGCCATTCCAGTTTATTAAGATTACTTTAAAGTCAAGAATTCAGACATTACACCTGTATTATGCAAATATACACATAATTTAGACCATAGGTTAGCTCCCATTTAAATTAAATAATTATTATTAACCTTGTCAGAAAGAACCTATTAAACCTTTTAAGGTATATCCATTCCAGTTTATTAGGAAGGCAGTAGGATTACTTAAAAGTCAGGAATTACATGCATTACATCACTGGTTTGCCAGCAGGCATTGTACAAAGTCGATCATAGGGCAGTCCACATTTAACTTAATTTTAAGAATTATTATTAGCCTTGTGAGAAAGTGCCTATTAAACCTTTTAAGTAAACCAAGGCATGGCCATTCTGGTTTATTTGGAAAGCATTAGGATTATATTAAAGTCAGGAATTACACTTGCGTCTGTTATTCCAACAGACACATACAAAATCGACCATACGACAACTCCCTATTTAAATTAAATAATTATTATTACCCTAGTTAGAAAGACAATTATCTTTTAGGGAAACCAAGGTGTAGCCATTCCAGGAAATAAAGAAGTGGCAGAAGGATTACTTTAAAGTCACGAATTACACACATTACTTTTGTTATGCTAATAGGCATTACTGTATACAAAATCAACCATAGGGCCGTGTCCCATTTAAATTAAAGAATGAATTTAAAAAAAAAAACCTAGTCATAAAAACCTATTAACCAAGGTATATCCACTGCAGGAAATCGCGAAGGCAGTATGATTTAGTCAGGTTCAGTATGTCCAGATATGTGTTCATTCAAGTTTCCAGGGGATTAGTAAAACTATACATTTTTGGTAATGTGATAACATAAGTAATAATGAAAAAATTCATGATTCTATTGTCCCGGAAGTCATTATGGTGGCCATCTTGGATTTTCAAATGGCGTCTTGCAATATAATTTTTTTTCTAATTTCTCAATTCCTGGATCACCTAGGATTACGGTTCTAGTTGTTAAATCTAAGCTTATTGAGGCAATGAACCCAATGGTCCTAATTACATATCAGTGCAGCTTAGCATTGCCAAAGGGGAAAGTCGCCAATTTGGATTTTGAATGCACATAACTGAAGTTTAAGCCTAATAGTGAAGTCCCACACGTAACTTAGCTCAAATTATTTGGTACTATTATGAAAACTACATATTTTTGGAAACCTTGTAGAATAATAAATCAGAAAATCTTTGATTCCATTTCTCAGGTGTCATTATCTTGTCCATCTTATATTTTCAAATGGCGTCCTGTAATATTACTTTTTTCAATTTCCCAGCTCCTGGATTACCTAGGATCAAAATTCCAGTAGCAAATTCTACATTTCTGGGGGCAAGGAATCCAATGCTAGTAATTGCAAATAGGTATAGATGGTCACTGTCGTGTTTGTTTTGGCTTTTATCACCAGTTGTCATTGTCATTGCTGTTGCTGATAATTGTGACATCTGGGAGTCTTCATCATTCTGGAAGTCTGCGTCAAAACGACATAGCTCCATACAGGGTATTGCATGTGATTTGCACGAACACTTGTGTGAAGCACAGTCTTTCATCTCGCATTGATATTTGACCATCTCAATGATTGCTTCTGGTACGGGGTAGGACTTTGTTGTGATTGGTCTCAGTTGGCCATCAGTTTGTTTCACTTAGCCATCTGCTTCTGTTAGTGCATGGAACACAGGTACAGCCTTTTTACGATATACGCCTGCAGCTGTCCAAATCCCAGACACCATTGAAACGTAAGTATCTTTCAGCAGTCTTTCATAATTTTTTATAACTTTTACTAGGATATTGGTGTCAGGGGTGAAAAACATGAGCTTTGCATCGGAGGGGCTGCGACATGATGCCAGAATTGCATGGTCGATCAAGAACGTGTCCTTTTCTTCATGGTTGTGGCTTTCAAATTGCGTTTGGCTGTTGCTTCCAGTTTGCAATTGGCTGTTGCTGTTTCTGTGAGCTGCAGCAGAAGCAGTGACTAGCTTTGGTAAGTTTTGCTCTTTTCAATGGTTTTCGATGTCAGATGCTTTTTTGGATCAGCCTTTGCTTGTTCATGAGAAAGCAAGCAACTCATAGGAATGTTTTTGATATATTTGGTATTGGATAAGATCATTCATAGTCTTTTTTGTCCATTGTGACATGTTTCAATGACTCAGCCTTGTACGTGCTAAGCACCAAAATTACCTCATCGTAGTCGCTGGTGAGAGACACCACTGTATCGTAGCACCATTCACTTAAATGTTCGACTGTGGCTACTGTTGCTAGCTTCTCTGTCAGCTTTTGAACAAGAACCAAAAACATATTGTTGGAAGCTATGAGTTCGCAGAAACACGAAGAGCACTCTTTGCCCCTAATGGGGATGTACTTCCACCATGCAGTAACAAATCAAAGTTGATCGAACCTTCTAGAAAGGTTGTGATATAAGGACAGCTCTTGTAGATAACATGGTTCTAGCCAAATGTCGACAAAGAAGCCTGCAACAGCAGCCATAGTCAAATATTTAAGTCAATGGTTCTACGACAGACTCGTGTCTCTAACCAGTGACTACAATGAGGTGAATCTGGTGTTTAACACATGCAAGGCTGATTCTTTTAAGCATGTCTGCCAGGGGAACAGACAAAGGCTTATCTAACAGAGTATGTGATATCGAAGAAACTCACCCAAGCTAGTCATTACTTCTGCAGAAGGACACACAAAGCAATCTACACTTTGAAAGCAATCTGCAATTTGAAAGCAACACCCATGCAGAAGCAGACACCTTTTTGATTCACCATGCAGTTCTGCCATCACGTCGTTACCATATTGATGTGAAGCCCATGTTCTTCACCCCTACACCAATGTCCTTGTATTAGTCGTATCAAATTATGAAAGATACTTACGTTTTAATGGTATCTGGAATTCTGCAAGTGAAGCCAATTTGGACAGCACATGAAGTGCAAAGGCTTTGCTGGCATTTCATATGCTCACAGTCCGAGCAGACAATTCACTAGAATACGCAAAGCTACTCGGTTTAACATTTACTTGAAAGCAGATAACAGGGTCATCAAGCCCTACTGATGCTACCTGAAACAAGTCAGGTAACAGTGGACCAGATGCCTACTTTACCCAGAGTTTTATGTGCTGCATACTTACCAAAGGGGGGTCCAGACTGACAGCGAACCAAGACTTAGGTGGTATCTTTTCTGCAAGCACATGGCAGAAAGTGACAAGCTTTCACCCGCATTTGCTGCTTTCAAAGGGCTAGTCAGCTAGATAATGCTCATCATCAGGAGTTACTTGATCCAGTATTGAATGGATATTACAAAGATGTGGATGGCCAGCTGAAACGAGTAACAACTCCCTTACCAGAAGCAATCATTGAGATGGTAAGATGTTAGTGCATGAAAGACTGCTTCACGCAAGTGTTCAAATCACACGTGCTACCGTGAACGGAGCTATGTGACAGAATGGTGAAGACTCCCAGGATGTTAACAATTGTCTGTGACAGCGATGATGAACACGTGTAGACTCTTGTCTAAACATCCGTAACTTTCTGTTTAATAGCGCATTAAGTATCATTATTTTGAAACGTTTTTTGTACAAGACAAAATAAATAAATAAATACACATACACATATATAATAGTACAGTTCCGGCAGAAGTAAATTTACAAACATAATGTCGTTATAGCGAAAAAAGGCATTGTTGCATTATGGCAATGTTGAACCTGAGCAAATATCGTGCAAAGTTAAGCAGCATTGGGGTAGATTGATACTTGGGTGGGTGACTGCCTGGGAATCTGGCTGTTGCAGACATAGGGCCAGATGACCAGGAGTGGTTAACGCTCGTTAAACCCTTTGAACCCTTCGAATATCGTGCATCAGCAAACACCAAAGCACGTGCATGCCTTTGTTGACGCTTGTCTCGATATAACAATAATTCTGGGTTTTGTAAATTTACTTCTGCCAGAACTGTACATATGTATATTCATGGTAGATAATTGGTGATAAAGACCAAAACAAACACGTCAATGATCATCTATACCCATTTGCAATTAGTACCACTCCATTCCATGTCCTCAGAAATGTAGAACTTGCTGCTGGAATTTTGATCCAAGCCAAAAAGGAGCTGACAAAAAGAAGGAAAATTTTTTTTTAAAACCAAGATAGCCACCATAATGACACCTGAGGAAATGAAATCAAAGATTTTCTGATTTGTTATTCCACAAGGTATCCAAAAATAAGTAGTTTTCATAATCCCAAAAAAATAGAGTGAAGTTACGTACGGAACTTGACTAATTATTATAAAGTCAGAAATTTCATGCATACAACAGTTATGCCAATAGACACATACATAAAGTGGACCATAATATGACGACACTCCAATTAAATTAAGAGATTATTATTAGCTTTGTTAGAAAGAACCTATTAAACCTTTTAGGAAAACCCCGGTATATCCATTCCAGGAAATCGGGAAGCAGTAGGATTATTTTAAATTCAGGAAATACATGCATTACATCACTGTTGTGCCAATAGGCACAAATACAAGGTTGACTATAGGACAGCGCTCCACTTAAATTAAGGTATTATTATTAGCCTTGCCATAAAGACCCCATTTAAGCTTTTAGGTAAACAAAGATGTAACCATTCCAGTTTATTAGGAAGGCTGTAAGATTGGAAATTACACGTATTACATAAGCGTTATGCCAATAGGTATCATACAAAGTCGACCAGAGGGCAGTTCCCCATTTAAATGAAAGTATTATTATTATTAGCCTTGTCAGAAAGTACCTATTAAACATTTTGGGTAAACCAAGTCATCACAACTCTGTTATTCCAACAGACACATATTCAAAGCCGACCATAAGACGGCTCCCCATTTAAATTAAGGGATTATTATTAGCCTTGTCAGACAGACCCTATCTTTCAAGGAAAACAAGGTACATCCAATCCAACAAATTGGGAAGTGGCAGAAGCATTATTTAAAGTCAGTAATTGCACATGTTAAATCACCCCAGTTGAATTGAAGAATTATTGTTAACCTTGTCGCAAAGAATATGTTAAACCTTTTAGGGAAACCAAGGTATGTCCAACAGTTTATTAGGATTACTTTAAAGTATGGAATTACATGTATTCCATCGCTATTATGCTAATAGTGCATATATACAAAGTCTACCATAGGCCAGCTCCCTATTTAAATTGAAGTATTATTATTAGCCTTGTCAAAAAAAAACACCGTATTAATCCTTTCAGGTAAACCTAGATATGGCCATTCCAGTTTTTACAATTATTTTAAAGTCAGTAATTACACACACTACGTCTTGTTACATGTACACTCGACCAGACGACAGCTCCATTTAAGTTGTGAAGTTATTATCAGGTTTGTTAGTAAGAACATAACCTTTTAGCCTTGGCAGGTATACAGTTTATTAGGAAGGCAGCAGGATTACTTTAAAAGTCGTGAATTACACACATTACGTCTCTGTTTCGCCAATAGGCAAATATACAAATTCCGGTTCCATGGTACGAGCACACGTGTTGTTAACGCACGAGCAAATTTCGTATCACCGAGTGCACCCAACCAGCATGAACCGTGCATCGAGCGCACAGGACCGTGTCAAAAACTCCACTAGATGAAGTCTTTGTGTCACTGTTAAGTCCTGTTAATAATCAGCTGAAATCTGTTCATTATATTCAGTGTAGAATTATGTTATACCAATGTATAAAGAATACACTACACTAAATTACAGGATACTAAATTTTAGAGTACAAGGTTTGCATTTTCGCTTGCGAAGTTTTTTGTTTTTTTCGATAAACGATTGTGAATATTTGATAAAAAAAATAAAAACAAAGCCGCCCGCTCGGACAGTCGATTTTGCTGAGTATTTGCGTCGTTTTTTTTAGCCAATGAGGAAGTTTTGACGTATCAGCCAATCACAGCCCATTTATTCTGATCAGCACTCTGTAGGTATACCAAGTGGGCGATTAATAAGTGATAAGCAGCTCTTGTGTATTAGTTATAAATAGGAATCACAACTAGTTGGCATCACACAACACCAGATTGGCATACTTAAAATTGCTAAGAAGGCTTAATTAATCACTTATTAAAGAATGAGAAGCTAAATTCAGTATGGGAAGATAAGTTTAGATTAGATTATATTTGATTGTTTTCGACGGGACGTAATTGCAGCAACGACTTCTAGCTCTGACTGGTGCTAACTAGTGAACCCCGAAGCTTTGCAAATGGCGAGCGAACTAGTCGTTACCCCCGTTTCATTTATTACTGTGTTACGTAACGCACTGCACTGTAATAAACGTGCTTCACGTGAGCTATACAGTATACTTACATGTTCGGAGTGCATCTTCAGTCAAATGGCCACGTGAAATTATTTTGAACCTGTTTTAGTCAGAATTGAGTTTGTTTCCATGATAGAGAGGAGCACACGGAAGTACAGTAGCTTATTCGGAACTCCAACAGCACATCAGCAAAAACATTTGCGATTTGATAAATACAAATAAATACGAATAAATGACATATGGATGTAAAAGCGTATAGCTAAGTTAATTGTTACGTAAACATGCATGATAATTTTAGTAATGCGTGAATTAAAGGGTTTCGCAGACGTTCTGCGATAATTTCAACGAAGGTACAATCTAAGAACGTCTGCGCCCGGAAGCGTATTACGAAACGAAACTGAAACAAAACAAAAGTGAGAGGCTAATACATCACATAAGCTACAGTTAAAAGACTCACTAATAAATTTTAAAAAAGCATGACAACATAAGTATAAAATGTAGAAATTCCTACATACTTCCATAAATGTTTGAAGTTGATATTTTAATAAACTGATAGATTAATTCTTGCGAGATACTCTGATTAAATATTCCTCCTGCAGTGAGTAGTTAT
>JAHWFP010044867.1:60287-75356 GCA_023313725.1 Lithobius niger | reverse complement strand
ACGGAAATTTAGCATGGCGTTGAGTTAGCGTGACGTCACAGCCGTGGTATAAATATTGTAATAGTGTGCTGCTGCTGCTTCTGTAGGGAGCACGTACCAAACTGGATTCTGCCCCATGATGATGAGGGACAATTTAGTTGGAGTTATCCAAGCAGAAAATCCAGGATTTTTGACATTCCACAATCGACATGAGCCACGACACGCCACAGGGCCGTTCTCGTCCCTGGATAACATGGATTTCACACGTTTTAAACACGTTTTAAATGAAAATTTTATGAGAATATGATTTTGAGTGCACAAATTTATTAACCCCACCCCCCCTGCCCTACGGTAAATGGTCATAGATTTATGCCTTTTACTATCTGCAGCACCACTTCACATTCCGGAAGAAATGCCTTGTTTGCGCCTGCCAGTTACTTCAGTTTTGTTTTTGGTATTTAGACACACGCTAGTGTGTCGCGCCAAGTTAGGCAACAATCATCACAACAAACATCACATCAGTTCAATTGTCGAGGTTGTAAACCATTGTAGCGCGACGCCTTAGCGTCAGTGTCTTATATCTTGAAGCATAGTTGGGCACATTTCAGGTACTTGGGGAAAAATAATAATGCGGTACAAAAGCTTAAATTGTGTTGAAATCGAGAGCAATGACCCATCGGACAAAAATTAACTAGTGTAGGAATGCCAGCTAAGCTGCTTTCAATGCAAAATATGACCCTCAATAACGTTGTAAATGTGTTACTAGCTATGAAATTGGGCGAATGGGTGCAGTACAATACGAACTGCGTACCTTTATGGTTTGGAGCTTGGGGGCGTAACGGGAATGGCGTAGGAGGGCGCATAAGTACAAAAATATTGTTGTAACCATTGTTAGTATTGTCGGCATCGTCTCTCATTGGACGGCCAAAGTTCGGACAATGAGAACGTGGATACTGACGTACGTGCCTAGACACACACTAGTGCATCACGATAAATCTAAACAACGTTACAAAGAAATTGTATTCACGTCCAATTCACGAAAAATAAACCAACTGTAAAAACAAAGCAAAGTAAACAAAGCCAAAAACTGGTAAAGATGCCACTAAGTTGAGAGTGGTTCAGCCCTTCAAAGGAGTGATATCAAAACACCAAAACTAACTAAATAAAACCAATCACAACAAAATTAAAACCAAACCAAAAACCCATAAAGAGGTGACTAAGTGTACAATGGTTCAGCCTATAGGCAAAAGGTAGTAGCAAATTGTTGAAAACCATTTTCTTGTTGACGTGGCACTTTATAGTACACATCTGAACGATAGTGGAGTTGAGCCAATACACAATTAAAAAAAAAGGAGTGATATATCAAAAACGAAAACTGGTAAAAGTGACCGCCAAGTTCCGAATGGTTCGGCCCTTCACAGGAGTGATATCAACATACCAAAACATTCGCCAACTTAATCGCACCGAATAATACTTTGGACGTTAAATGAAAACTGGAACATTGCTACCGAAAGTAGCAATGTTCCAGTTTTCATTTAACTTTCGAATTATTAAGCGGTGCGATTAACTTGGCAAATGTTTTGGTGTGTTGATATCACTCCTTTGAAGGGCCGAACCATTCGGAACTTGGCGGCCCCATTTACCAGTTTTGGTTTTTGATATGATTTATTAATTATACCAAAACCAAAACTGGTAGAAAGGCCGCCAAGTTGATAATGGTTCGGCCTTTCCGGCAAAGGAATGATATTAACAGACCAAAACATTCGCTAATTATTTGTAGTCTACTCGTGTGAACGACAAAATGTAGGGGAAATAGTTTCTGCCCTAAAGACATTCATGTTTGGGGGAAAAAATGTCACAAGGTGACAAATTTGACCTTTGCTGCTTATGTTTCCATTGTCTGAAGTATTAGCCGGTGGAATTAGCTTGGGGAATGTTCTTGGGGGTCTGTTGATATCGCTTCTTTGGAAGGCCGAACCATCCTCAACATGGCACGCATGAACAATCACTATCAAAAGGGCCGTAATCGCTTACAGTAGCGTTCAGCCCCCCGAGAGGGCAAGGGGCAACTTACAGCAAGAATTTATACCCTCTACAGTAAAAGTAAGTTAGGGGTTATTTTTTTTTGGCCCCTTCATTTTACCATTTTCAACCCCTTTCTTAGCCTTTTTGGCCCTTCAGGGGCGGACCATCAGGGTGTTCAGCTGAACACGGGTCCTGCCTTGTGAGGGGCCCTAAGGGCCCTGCACAGCACAGTACACAATCGAATTGTAGATGAATTTTTACGAAAAATTCACACCCGCAAAAAGCCATTATGCCAACAATCACCACATTAAAAAAAAAATAAACACACACAATAATTAGTTTAACTGCAGCAAATTTTTTTCACATTTTTATAATTGTTTTTCGGTGGGGGGTGGGGGGGATTTTGGTTAAATTGTACACGGGCCCGGAGCGTACTTGTTCCGCCACTCGTTTTTACGTCTTTTTGACATTTTGGACCTTTCTCAGGCACTACCGCAACAGCAAATATCGAGACAAAAAAGGCAGGGGCAATGCCCCCCTCCCCCTCTCCCGTGCACACCACTGCTCGCTTATCTTGCCTGCGCATCGCACAATCGTAACTAAAATGTACTGAAATTAGAAAACAGTTCGTTTGATGTTTAAGGTAAGGTTTAACTGATCCGAAGTCAAAACAGCAAAGTAACACAAATAAACTGTCCTGTAAGGTTTCACATACCACAATGTTACTCCACGTGAAACCTTACTGCTGTATTCACATGTTTTTACAGTTTTCACTTTAGCACATGATATGTCTGATTGGTTAATTGTACTTGGCTGAAGGATCTCGCTGAAAAATCGTAAAAACCATGCTTTTAGTGTGCTTAGTACAGACCTACAGATTAACTAATTCAGGTTTCGTGCGACTCCTTGAAATCCTGGAAATATCGTTGAAAATAAAAATGAAATTTGAGTACTGAAGTCTTGAATATGAATTCTTAAAAATTGGTGTATGTATCAAAGGGATGAACAGAAAGGAGTCGACCGGACTAGAATAATGATGAAAAATTTAGCCCCGAAAGTAGGCGAGTGTGTAGCCTATATTATAAATTATATTATTCATACAACAATTTTGAAAGTTGAAATATGGTTTTGATTTTCATTACGTGTCTAATGGTTGAACACAGCGGTAAGGTTTCACGTGGAGTAAACAGTACAGGAACACTGTGGTATGTGAAACCTAACAGGAAAGTTTATTTGTGTTACTTTGCTGTTTTGACTTCGGATCAGTTAAACCTTACCTTAAAAATCAAACGAACTCGTTTTTGTTTTCTAATTAGTGATACTTTGACATACCAAGCTGGTTGTCTGTACTCGTTGCAAATGCACTGAATTTCGCTCGCTTATTCAGAGCAAGCCTTTCGTTTGGAAGTTGGTTTTGTCCGCAGCTATCCATCATCGGCTTTGTGCGTATTTGTAATATAGGACGTTAAGACAAATGGGCAACGGACACTTTAGCTTTAACACGGGAGAATGACGTGAAATCATATAAATCGATTCGTAATTAGGATAATGCTTCCTCTTCACGTGCGGGTAAATTGTTGGCTCACCAGCATTGTTAGCATTTGCTTACGCTTTCCGTCTGGCGTTTGCTGATGGGCATTGTTGCTATAAAAACAATGTTTAGGGCCTTAGGGCTTCGGGCAGATGACCAGGAGTGGTTAACGCTCGTTAAACCCTTTAATGTTTAAAACAATGTGTAAGAATGAAACGGATCGTTCAGGGCCCCGTAACTCCGGAAGACGACGACCAATCGAAATTTCTATTTCTATAAAGGGCACATCTCTGGAAGTAGATCTTTCAATTGAGCTAAGAACCAGCTTTCTACGACAAATGGTTTAGTCTGTTGAGACCTTTGTATAAACGTGTCCAAAGTTCCCCCGTCCCCATCGTATAAGACAAAAAAATGAAACTCACGATTCCATCTTACGTTCAGATCTCCAATGTGACAAATCGGAAATTAATAAAGTTTGGTACATGTGTTAACCAACTCACACAAAGCTCACATACCAAATTTCAGTGGAAAATGTTGAAAGACGGTGGAGAAATTAAGCATCCAAATTTCAGCTTTAACATGGGAGAATGAGGTCAAACCTTACAAGCCTTTACTAATATTTCAAGGCACGCCAACAAATTACTAACACAACACAGCCATTCTACAGTCTTGTCGCACACTCAAGCCGACAATGTTGCTTTAACATGCGCACCAATATATTAGTACGAAATCGCCTCTGATTACAACGTTCCCCCACAGGGGCGGATCCAGAATTCTGTTAAGGCGGGGGGGTGGGGGGGTGGTGCTCTGCCAAACTTCGATGATTTAGTCAATTTCTAGCAGAAAAATTACGATCTAAAATGCTTTCCGGTCAAAAAGCATCGAGGGGGGTGGGGGGGGGGGGGGGCATAGCTTTGCCAGGGCGGTTAATGGGCAGGACCGGATTAACCCTCGTAGAGGACTGGTGCGTAAGATTTATTGTGGCCGGATTTACAAAAAAGTGGAGTATTCTTTTTTTTTTTAACAATAGATTTTTTTTTGTAAAAACGGTAAATGTAAACAAAAATTCTATTCAAAATAGTACCTTATTTTCTTTTTCCCGTGACCATCAGGCACCCTTGAGGCCCTTTTCGGCCTGTGGCCCGGTGCTTCAGCACCCAAAGCCCCCCCCCCCCCTTAATCCGGCCCTGTTAATAGGCGATTTATGTTGTAAAAAAATTTAACAATCTTAACTCTCTTACAAAATCTGTACATTTTAGGGAGGAAGGCGAGGGGGCATCACCATCCGCACCATGCTGAATCTGCCCGTGTTCCCCCATTAATAATAAGAAACTCTTTCTGCCTCGCTGCGCTTTATTGTGAAGCGACGCACGTTTATTTACCAAGGTCTTATAATAATTGAAATGTCTTGCCGTTTTCAGCAGCGCATGACCATCGCCATTAACGGGCATAGAATGCTCCATGAATCATGATTCAGCCAAATATTCCTTGAATGGTTGAATGGGCACAATTTAGTGGGCTGGCGTCTCATGATTTGTTTATTGTAGCCCTGCCAATGTGTCAGACTCAGACGTGGAATGAATACCAAAGTTAATCTTACTTTTACGGGAATGGTTTTATCATTTCTTTCGTTCTTCTTTCCCAAGTAAGGAATGCCTTCCTTTAAAATCGTGTTTTCAAAATTTGAATGCCGGAAAGGATTTCCGAAAGGACACCTAGCGACCCTCATATGAGTCACTTCCCTCGCCAAATTAGTTACCGCCACCCACAATCAGAACCACTGGATGTAACGCTGGCGGGTGCAACCACGAATTTTGTTTTGGAGGGCTTTTTTTTTTGTCGGAGGGGGGGGCCCCCCAGCGGTTTTGGAGGGTTTTTGTTTTTTTGGAAGAAAGCTAAAAATGGCCTTGGAAGATAAAACATCTTTTTGACCAGCAATTTTAGTGGTTTTTTTTTTCATGCTTTAAGGAAGCTTATTTTGAAACATTAACATTCCAAAATCTTTATTTGTTCATGGGGGTTTCTTTGTAATAACATAACGCCAAAACTACTGAACTGAATTTGATGAAATTCAGGGGGCGAGGTGTAATCGTCTAATTGGAGAATCGCGTAATTGGAAGAACACAAGGATGCTGCCGGTGTGAAAAAATGTGAAAATTTGCTAGTAGTAAAATAATATATGAAAAATGTGAAAAAATACGAGTGTTGGTTCGAAAAAAAGGCAAAACCCACAAACGAATTAAAAACAATCAAATTATCTTCCCCAATTTTGGTCCCGGAATTACGTAGGCATGCCTGAGGTTAGAACACACAAAAGAAAATTGATTGGTTTACCGGTGGAGTCGCTTTAAAATTTGCTTTCGTTTTCTTGAGGGAAATTACAATGGTTACTGGAAAAGAAAAATTTTTATTAAAAAAATGTGAAACTGGTGATATATGAAAACGAAGAAATAGTGATACGGAAATGAAAGTAGGTACGTGAAAAATGTGAAAAAATAAAAAGCAAGTATATGAAAAATGTGGAAAAAAATGAAAAGTGGGTATGTAAAAAATATGAAAAAAAAAAATAAAAAGTGGGAATGTGAGAAAAATGTGAAAAAAGCCGGTACTCCCGGCAGCACCCCTGAGAACGTCTACAGTATAACGGAAAATCGTCTAACACGAAATTCGTATAATGGAAAATCATCTAATTTCCCCTGCCTCACTCGCTGCGGCTATGCATTTAACATCAGAAGCCGCAGGTATATTATTGTCCAGTTAGACGTTTATCCATTATCAAGGACCACGCTAGTGGTCCGCCCGCCAAGTTCAATAATTGTCACACTTCATTGTAAGAAAATTATTGTTTAACTCCTGCATTTTTGTTGCATGGCCACTAGCTTGGTACTTTATCTGAAACCAGAGTTGAGCGTATTTCACGCTTGAAAATTGTTGGAAATGGGCAGTCTTTGTGCCCTGACAAGTAATACTTGTATTTCAATCACGTGCACAAATTGTATCAATGGGATAAAAGTGCGTGAAGATCGTTGATTGCAGCTGACTACTGACTAATTCCGCTCATATAAAATAAAATATGCGATAGATACGAATGAAATTTGGTATTCAGCACTCTTTTAACTCCAATACGTGCCTTTTAATGTTTGACGTTTGGGGAGGCATTAACTAAAAAGATTGCAATAGTTTGTAATGCTATTTTTCTGTACGTTAGGAAAACACAACCGCTGATCAAAATAAGCATTAGAACGAGTTAACAATGCAAACGGACTGCCAGAAATAATCGGCAACACAACATTGTTGATAAAATAAATGCACGCGCTTCTTGCTTGATGTAGGGCGCATGGCTTCGGGCCACTAACCTCTAAATATATCTGTAGTACGCGCTACTTTTTGTTGATGGTTGAATGGAAATCAGCAAACGCTTTAATTTATCTAGACACACGCTAGTGTGTCGCGCCGAGTTAGGCAACAATCATCACAACAAACATCACATCAATTCAGTTGTCGAGGTTGTAAACCATTGCAGCGCGAGAAAGAAAGGTATAACCCCCCCCAAAAAAAAACGGAAGGGAAAGCCATTTGTGTTTTAAGTCTATTTAAAGCGTATCTAGCTTCGTCTTCTGAACTCGAAAAAAAGGGAAACCTACCCCCGCAACAACGAAGACGCTTGTCTTTTTTGTTTATTGTTCGCATTTTTTGTTTATGTCTCACCTCTGTGCTAAAGGTCATGAACCATTAATGTCTCTCCAGCTTGATTTTGTGGTCCATAATATTGTTATCTCCTTTAGCTTCGTCCGGGCTATGTGAACAAAGGATGCAAAGTTCTCTCATGGCATCCTTTGCATTCTTTTAAGTTGCTCTGTCACGAATGTCTGTGAACTTTCGACTCTCTGGGAGAAGGGCCCTGTGGTGCCTCATGCTCATGTCGACTGTGGCATATCAAAGGTTTTCCGCTTGGAGATGTCTCCAGCTGAATTGTCCCTCTCATCGTCGTGGGGCAGAAAACCTAGTTTGGGTTCGTGCTCCTTAAAAAAAAAAAGAAACAAACGAACTTTCGACAGACGCAACAATGCACAACCAAATATGCAGTGAAATACACTAGGGTGCTGTCCATGCTTGTAGAAAGTCTGGCGACTGGATATGTTCAGCCTAACATCTAGACAATTTCTAGGAACAGCAAATCTCACGTGATCCTGATAGAAAGTATACGTTATTACTAGATATCACAAAAAGCTTACTGCAAATCTAAAATCCACAGTTCAAAACGCACAACCAAAATTGTTCAAGCTTCAACTAAAACTTGCGAATTTTCGGCAACACGTGTACTGGTTTTCTTCCTCAGGCGACAGTCTATTTTTGCACCATATTGTCCATGGGTTTCCTCCATGATATTGTCCACACTCCAGCACTCCATCACTCTCAACGAACTTTCTTGCTGTAGACATATGAATTTTCCTCCCAGCCACAGCTGGCCTTGAGTCAGGTGTCAGTGCTGCTTGTGTTGCTCACATCAAGATCTTGACATTCTTGTTCGTGATTCTTCCTCCCAGTTAGTATTGGAAAAGGAAGAAAATTCTGCCATCTTGCCTCGAGTTTTTCTGTCAAACCAGGTGTTATCATTTTCCAAATGTGTTTGTAGGCCGGCTCTTGTACATTCATAAGCTTGACTGTTCATGTCAGTGGTGGATGGCCATCGACTCCAAAGCACGGAGGTGTGCCTCCTTGCTCGAGTCCGACTTGAGCCTTTTGAGGATTTTCTGGAAACCCCAGCATAGCCAGCACGCTGGCCTCTATACAGGGTGTCCCAAAAGTCCTAGAACACCCTCACAACTTTTTAAGGGGTTGAAAGAAAATAGTGAAACTCTGGCAATGTAAGTTTGGTTAAAGGATCTATCTTTTTGTACAACCGGCATTACATCCGCCTCCCTTGGGAGGGTCCCAGGGGCCCCAACTCTGAAATTTTCAATGGAATGGGGTGTAACGGAATACCGTTTGAAAGGTCTTCATTGGGCGAGTAAAGTGCCATAACGATAGCTTCGATACGATGAGCCCATCCAAAATGGCAGCCAGTCAAATATTTGGAATTTCCTCTGAATTTCCTGTCTTACTCAGACTAAAGACGTCGTAAAGGGACGTAGATGGCAGCAAAATGCTTCGTTCAGTTTAGCTGCATTACACCACGTCTTTTGCGGTATGAAGCCCAGGGTGTGGGTCTCAGTCCTCCCCCCCCCCCCCGGGACGAGGGGAGGGGGCACACTAAGGCCCACATCCACTCTGGGTTTCAAATAACAAAAGACGTTGTAGGCATGATTCAACTAAATTGAAGGAACATTTTGCTGGCACCTATGTCCCTTTACGACGTCTTTAGCCTGAGTAAGACATTCGGATGCAGACGAATTTCCTAATGTTTGACCGGCTGCCATTTTGGATGAGCTCATCGTATTGAAGCTATCGTTGTGGCACTTTAATCGCCTAATGAAGACCTTTCAAATAAGGTATTCCTTTACCCCCATCCATTCCATTGAAAATTTTAGAGTTGGGGCCCCTGGGGCCCCCCTCCCCAAGGGGAGCAGGCGTATTGCCGGTTGTACGAAAAGGCAGATCCTTTAACCAAACTTACATTGCCAGAGTCTCACTATTTTCTTTCAAAGCCTTAGAAAGATGTGAGGGTGTTCTGGGACACCCTGCATAGGACAAGAGATCGAGATGCGTGTCTGACTAAAACTTGTAGCACACTACTCCGTTCCGTCACGTCACTTCGTAGGGCGTCAAATTTCTGTTTGGATTAAAAGCATGTAAATTAGAAGCGCCGTCACACACCTGCGCACAATGCCTACTAAATACAGATGCGAACCTATTTCAGTTGCCTTCTGGACTTAAATGTCATCATGCTCGAGTATTAAGAATTAATACCTAATTTACTACCACTCTCTATTTAATTACCTACTTAAGGTCACTACAAGTCCTACTAGTTCATTTGCATTGCCAATTTGGGCGCGATTAAATTTAAAAGCTCAGCGGACACGACTGAAACTGTTAGCGACGGAAGCAATGTGCGCTAGTCCATCCATTGCCGACGGGACGGAACGGAACGGAGTAGTGTGCTACAAGCTTTACGTATAGACTACTGTAAAACACGACCCCCGTACAGCGGTCGTATCAAGGGATTAACGATAGTCAAAAAGTAAATATCGAAAGAGTAGCTTAATTATTTTCAAAAGTTTCATAGTTCTAGCCCGTTCACTTGACGGCTAACGAACGATTGAAAATAAGTTCGATATCGATACTGGATCTGTTCGGATGCCGACATTTTCGGTATCGGTCGGTATCGGGAACCTTCGCAGAAATATCGATAACTCTGGAAACGTTCGAGATTACGACATGTGGTTCGCGGCGCTTTGTTCAGAAATTCACTGAGTATCTTCCTATCTAGGTTTTAACTGTGGGTTACTATTTAAATTTGTTTATTTTAATAATTATTGGAGTTTTGCAGAAAACTACACCATTGATGAAAAATTAGGGATAGAATTTTGGATATCGGTATCGGTATAATTTTGAAAACCGGAGCAGCCTTAAAATTCGGTGACGGAAAGCGAGCTGTACGAGGCTTCCCTCGGAACCCTTGCAACAAGCACACCCGAGTGAAGGAATCAAGCAGTCTGCATTAAAGACTGGTCTTGTGAGGATACACAATACACTAGTCTGTGAAAGAAAGAAAAGACAACTGCCCCGACTGGGACTCGAACCCAGGACATCCCGTTTACTAGCCGGGCACTCTAACCACTGCGTTACCGGGGCGGGTTCTGACTACAGGCTCCAGCCGAGCTAAGTAACTGTTCAATCTTTCTCAGTGGTGACCTAGAGGTCTCAAACATACATACAAGGAGGGAAAGCAACATTGCTTCTTGGCCTCCACACTAGAAAAAATGCAAGTAGTAAATAAAGAAGAAATCACAAGGTAAAGGATAAACTACCCAGTTGGGACAGTTGTTCTTTTCTTTATTTCCCAGAATAGTGTATTGTGTATCCTCACAAGGCCAGTCTTTAATGCAGACTGCTTGCTTCGTTTACCCTTTACCCTGTGATTTATTTTTTATTCACACCCGAATGGATAGTGTGTCGGCCTCTAAACCAAGATGACACAAAATTGGATTGGTCTATAAAATGTAAAGGAAGGACCACCACAGCATTCGAGCCGGTTAAACAAATAAACAAAATCGCTCTAAATTATATAGGGTGGGGCAGAAAGGAAAAGCCACCCATGGCAATCAAAGATGGTTAATGTTAGGATAATGAAACTTTGCATGGTGTGTAGGCGAACGGGGGAGGGGGGGGAACTAACCATGTGTCGATCACTGACCTTGACGCATATTTTCAAGGTCATCGTGATGCCAAATTTTTAACCATGCTTCGTAGAACCCCAGTGATCTTGGGAATTAGGAACTTGTAGACATTGGCAAGACATGGCCATTGCAAAAAACGGAACGAAATTCGGAACGCTAGTTTAGGAATTACGGAAATTACAAGCACCATTCTCTTGTGCTGGCCGAGTGGCTTTCCTGCCAAACAGTGAATGTGAAATAAAGTCCAGTGGTCCTCAAGTACGTGAAACCTGCTTGGAAACAAACAGCAACTGACGTACTGCTGACTCGACACCAGCTCGACACGTATAAACAGAATGGTGCTGCTAACTACAGCATATTCTGCAAGTTGGCATAATTTAGGTACCGTGGTCATAAAAAAAAAAAAATAATAAAGTTGTCCGTCCCTCAGGTTAAGATATCTGATTTTATTTCAGAGTTGATCACAGTTACTGAATTACGCCAGTTTACGTGCGCTGACAACACCATTACCTACGAATGCGTGGTGTATCGAAATACCCTGACAGAACTGTTTGGCAGGAAAGCCACTCGGCCAGCACAAGAGCATGATGCTTGTAATTTCCGTAATTACTAAACTAGCGTACTGAATTTCGTTCCGTTTTTTGCAACGGCCATGTCTTGCCAATGTCTACAAGTTTGGGTTCTACGAATCACGGTTAAAGAGTTATCATCACGATGACCTTGAAAAGATGCGTCAAGGTCAGTGATCCACACATGGTTAGTTGCGGCCCCCCCCCCCCCATTCGCCTATAAACCATGCAAAGTTTCATTATCCTAACGCTAACCATCTTTGATTGCCAAGGGTGGTCCTTCCTTTCTGCCCCACCCTATATAAAGGAAAGAGGATGACAAGCCAAACAGCGAAAATCGTACACTAGAAATAACGGAGTACAGTGAGACACCGTTATGCACTTACCAGAGGCGTAACTTCGATATTGGGGCCCGGAGGCGGGAGTGCAGTGGAGGGCCCCTTATAAAAAAAAAAAATACAGTTATTGCCATACAAGGTGAGAGCCCGGTGGGGCGCTCCCTACCCCCCCCCCCTACCCCCTTTCATTAAAAAAAAAAGAAATCCACTTTTGGCTCAAAATGCTGCTTTTGCCACATAAGGCAAGAGCCTGTTGGAGGCTCCGCTTAAAAAAGATGCTGCTTGATCGTTACGCAAGACTAGAGCCCAATGCCGTCTATCTTCATAAAAAATGTGCAATTTTGCCAAACAAGGCGAGAGCCCGATAGAGGCCCCCCTGTCATTAAAAAAAAAATCCAGTTTTGCCATAAATTGCTGCTTTTGCCACATAAGACAAGAGCCCAAAGAAGGCCGCCTACGTTCATAAAAAAAATTGCAGTTTTTGCCAAACAAGGCGAGAGCCCGATAGAGGCCCCCCTGTCATTAAAAAAAAAAAAGAAATGCAGTTTTGCCATAAAATGCTGCTTTGCCAAACAAGGCGAGAGCCCTGGGGAGACTCTTCATACAAAACAAAAATGCAGTTTTTGCAGTTTTTTTCGAACTGGCAACCCAATATGTCAGTGATCTGGGGACGAATTGGCTTGCCAGTTCGAATCAAGGTCATGCCACTCCGACGAAACGTAAGTGCATAAAAGTGGCTTGCTGTACCACGTAATTTCTAGTGTATGATTTTCGTGTTTTAACTTATCTTCTTTCCTTTATTCGAGCTGGTACAGTGGAACCCAAGGGGGCAAAGGGTTAAAGCCGGGCCATGGAATTCGTCAACAGCCTCATCTCGATTTTTTTTTTACTGGGTTCCTGGTTTGGGGCAAAACAGTTCCACTCTACTGCCACTCGTGGATTTGATTCTGTGGGCTCGTGCTCCTTAAGACTAGAATTAAAAAGGAATCTCACACAAACGCCAGCTTGCAACAAACGAGGTCATCGTGCATTATTGGATCGATAATTTAATTTTTGGACCCTTTTGGCTCGTTAAACCCTTTTTTTTTTAATTTTTGGAGAAGTAAAAGAAAAAGAAAATGTGTGCATACTTCTTTTTTTTTTATAAAGATGGTGAATTTAACCAGTGAATAACTCTTTAACTCACTAAAATTCGTTGAGTAATTTGATTTGGCATCGTGACCAGTATGAAGGCAGGAAGTTGTGACCGTACATTTATTCCAAGGAAAAATAAGAGGACCGTGAATCAAAATACAACTAAAAACCAATGGAATTTGACGCGTTCCATTCATATGGCGTGGGCGGAGGAAAAGGGTTACGGTCGTGGGCCGGTGACGACGGACAGCGCGCGAGCTTGGCGTTCCTTTGGTTGCGGCGCTCGTCCCACGCGTGCCGCCGATCGCCATGCTGGCGACACGGAGGGCCCTGAGGGCCGGGCAGGCCGGGCCAAATACAAGGACAACAACAACTCGTCGGTTTAATAGATTCCAGGTTAGCCGATGAGGCCAGATCGTTCAACGCCATGGCTTCTCTCTTCACATTTCGGTGGCTGAGTTTTATTTTGCTGGTGAGGTTGCTAGCGTCCGAGGAAGCGTGTCCCCCCATATGCACGTGTGACCATTCTGCTTTCACGTGCGTTGCACTCAACGCGTCGGATATTCAAGAAGCGATGGACGTTTTGAAGAAGGGACCGTCTCTGGGCCTTTTGCATCTCGTGTGTCCGCCGATGACGCGACTGCCGGCGCGATTACTGAACGACTTAGACGTGGAGGGACTGGTCATTTCGGCCAACCTGGCTCACCTTGACAATGAGACTTTTTCCGCAACGCGGAGTTTGACGGCCTTATCGCTGGCGGCCAATGCCCTGACGGCCGTACCCCCAACCTTGCCCCCGTTACTTCATCGACTCGATTTGAGCGATAACCGGTTGGCCTCTATCGATGACGACGCCTTCGCCGACGCCGCCTCGTCTCTCGCGTCTCTCCGACTCGACGGCAATCCTCTTTCAAAATTCGGCGCGAAGGCGTTTAGAGGTTTGAGCCAAGTCGAACACCTCGGGCTAAGCCGATGCCAGCTCGTTTCGCCCCCGTTTTTAATTTCCTTTTCTTACTTAACCAACCTCCGCATTCTTGATCTCAGTTCTAATTTACTCGAGACGATACCGGACGACTTGTTTTTGCCCACCACCCGCCTCCAAGAACTTCGTCTCAGCCAAAATCGTCTTCGCGCAATTCCGGCCCACGGATTGGCCTCCTCCTTGCCAAATTTGCGCTCCTTGTACCTGGACGGTAACCATCTAACGTATCTTCCGCCGGGCGGCGTGGGCGTCGCTCCGTCTCTGGAATTGCTTGATTTGACGGGCAACTGGCTTCGTTCCATGCCGGCCGAAGGAATTGGCAAAACGCCGCGTCTCCGACAGCTTCTCCTCCGTGACAATGCCATCAGCTGGGTGGACAAGGACGCATTTGTGCACTTCAAACATTTGGAGGTGCTAGAGCTTGAAGGTAAGTTTTCGTTATTACAAGAAATCAAAAAAAAGTCAGTTGTTCGATGAAAAACAAAAAAAATGAAAAATTGTAACCTATGGCCACTAAGGGACCAGTAATTATTTATCGTGGGATAAGGGGGGCGGCGCCAGGGGGCCCATTGGGGGAGTCATGAATTTGTTTTACCCTCTCAGGGGGGTCATACATTTTTCAGGTCACGTCAAGAGGGGTGAAGTCAAAAACACATTGAACAAACTGGAAGAAAAAGTAATTTTTGGGGCTCAAAAGTGGCACTCTCAGCAGTCAAAATTTCAGAAAACGCCTCAGCTTCTGGGGAACAAGTCTCCCCCATAATGTGAGTGTTTACAAGGATTTGTAGAACAGCCATGGCACCTGGTTTCTTGGCTACTGTCTTTCAGGTGCTGACTATGTTACGGATGTGAGCATACAATCAAACAGTGAGTGTGTTCGTCATACTTATTGTATGAATATCGACAAGAGATGGGTGTAGGAACATTTTATGGAACATTTTAAACCAAAAGTGTCTCTTCGTTAAAAACGAGACACGTTTCCTTACAACTAAGGGTATCCGTCGGTGTGGAGTGCAACTTATTTAATTCGGCTACTGCACTAATCTTGGCTACAGGAAATTATCGGCATACAGTCTCAATAGGTGTACGAAAAGTGCTTTTTTTTTGGGGGGGGGGGGGGTAACAATATTTTTTGTTCCTGAGAGGGGGGGGGGGGGGGGGATTATTTTAA